>CM060838.1:38427500-38595000 GCA_030762175.1 Metallyticus violacea
AAATGCATCCAATTGAATACATTTTCAAAGTTAACAATTTGCATGGAATCCTCATTTATTGTTTTATTAATGAAACATTAATAAATTAAAAGAAGTTGTAAGGTTCCATTAAAATACATATTTTCCTATATTAAGTGGACTGAATAGTTGAATTCTTACAACATTAGTCTCGGTTTGAAATGGTAACAGATTAACTAGGAAACGGTTCTTGCCAGCGTTTGGTTTCCCCTGCAACTTATTCCACACGCTGGTCCTCGCCATTGTCATCAACACTCCCTGGTGTGATTCAAGTCTGCCAATTATGCACAAATCGAAAATGGATGTCATGCTTGCCGTGTTTCCGCCAAGTGCGACACCTGAATGTCGATGAGATTGGCATTTCACATGTCTATCAACAATAATAACAATAATTGCTCTTCCTATACCATTAAGTTCCCAAGGATGAAACATATACCACCTGCGGGTATTTTAAATCTGATAAAAATATGTCTATAGATAACAAAACAGTTTATATGGATTAAATTGGAGAAACTGCATATGTCTTTGATTGTTCGTGTTTTGTGGCATAATTTAAATATATATCAGACCCGATCAGAAGAAACATTATTTAATATAATCATACGATTATATTATTATTATTATTATTATTATTAATATTATTATACGAACATGTATTTAAGTTTAGCTGTTGATACTGCAAACAGATTTGAATATAATTAAACAACATAAGGAGCTAAATTCACTGTCAAGCACGTTAAAATTAAAAACATGGTATAATAAATATGTCACAGTTATATAAATAATTTCAAAGATACGATAAGAATAAAATAAAATTTTCTGAGTTATATTGCTCTTTTACATTGCAAATTTCTTCATATACAGCACTTTCTCAGTAGCTTTCACATGTATAACAATTTCATATACCGGACTCAGTAAGGATTGTTATTTAATCATATTAGAGGCTCTCCAAAACCAAGCATTAATTATAGATGTGCTTAAAATAAATTATTGAAACTTTATAATAAAAAATACAGCATATAAAAATTGCCAATTTACTTTCGTTTATTTATTCTGAGAGTCAATATAAATATAACGTGAGTCACATTTTGTCACAAACGTTCATCTGTTACTTTATTATAAATATCATTTCACTTCATGTACTTTTTATCGAATGCATTGCTTACTAAGGTTTGCTTCGAAATTTAAAATAATTCGGTTCGTTGTTTTGCATTGATTGTTCACAAACAACTCCCTCCTCGTGTTTCTTATTTCTTGCATTTAGAAAAAAAGAATTGAATTTAATGGTCAGCCTGTTCGAAATATACCTGAAAGTTTGTTACGCTTCAAGACAACGTTTGAAATATTTTACGTTGGCACAAATGGGGCCCAGAGTCCGTCTGTGTTTAAAGTTTCCCGATATCTTGCTCCTACCGAGAAACAAACTCAGGTTTATCCGAACAATAACAAAAAACAGGATTTCTTTTTTTTCCGCGTGGTTGTTCTTTCTCTTTCAGGCTGTTTCTTATTCTCGCGTTGCGTGTTTATCGTGTCATCTGCTGTTAAATGGATAGCCTTGAACTGTTTACGCTCTTCCGGTAAGCCAATACCCGGAAGAGTCGCCTTTCGGAGAGCCAATAATCCGTGGACACACATCTAAAGGGCACACATACACCCTGTGTGGGTGGCCAATCCAATGCCAGGGCCGCCACGAAGACAACAAACACAGAAAGACGCAGACACACAGAAGGAATGAAGATGATGTATAAATTGGAAGGTAACGAGTTTCAAAGAAGTACTAACTCCAAATTTCTTTGCCCTTTTTGAAAATGAGCCGGGTAGAATCACATGAAACCTCCCAACCTGCTCGGATTGTTCTGAATCATCTTTATTTTTTAACAGTTAATAGTCATTATTAGGTTCCGGAGTTTGGGATTTTTTAATAGTGTTTACCGCCCGTTTTTACTCCTCAGGCACCACAGATGGTGGACGCTGATGATAAACGGAAGAAATGGCAAATTAGGAAAGGATTTTTTTTATTGTAAGAAACGTTCCAGGCCTAAGTTTAGGGTACCTCCCCGGCATTTGCCATTTATGAGGGCTGAGGGAAACCTGGAAAAAACCTCAGTCAGGAAGGACGTCTAGGCGGGAATCGAACCCCTAACATCCCGCTCACGAGACCGCGCCTTAACGACCTCAATACCCGTTACAGTCTTTGGAAATTTGTGATCAGTAAATATTCAAGCCAGCAACTGCCTTAGAAGTTAAAGAAAATCACGAAAGAGCAAGAAATAACTAACCAGATTACTGGTAATAGGATCAAACCGAAATTGAATCTCATATATGCTGAGTTCCTTGATCTAATAATAAAAAAATGACACAATTTACATGTTACAACTCAAGAAGAATATGAAAAAGTGAAACTGAAAGAAAAATAAGTTAAGTATACAATATCTAAAGAATACATCTTAGATACATTTACTGAATATGTAAACTCTAGTTAGAATACAACATATTTGAAAACACAAACGTGATTGCCTTTAATTTAAAAGTCAATTACTTGTGATTGAATATTGTTGTTCGCCAAATAAAAAAGTAATATCAGTGAATACGAACTCAAAATTAGTACAGTGCATTTAAATTGTTACGTTATACAGAGCAGATGTTCAAAATGTCGTTTAGAGGCGGCTCTAGCCCAGGATTTATATGAAATAAATTTAAAAGTCTCTTATTACTGTTAAATGAATTGCTAATTTATAAAAAATTAGTAAATTAATTGTATTAATCTAATGTTTTTACATCTAGTACATGCACATTGCAATCAGCATTTTAGATCGTTAGATAAAGCATCACATTTAAAATATCTAGCGCAATGTCGGTTATTCTAAGAATCATAGAAAAGATCTGTAATTTTTTTTCTTTTTTCTTTTTTTTTTTACCTTGAGAAAAATATATTACTAAGTGCAACTAAAAGCGAATTAAGAGATTCGAAAAAAAGTTGAAAAATAATACTGCCGAAGTTAAGAACACCAAATAGATAGTGAGTTTGAATCCATCGAACGGAAATTTCTCAAATTATCTCTTCAACTTTATAAGTTAAATGGAAGTTAAATTTTGTTTTAATATAGACGAACTTCTGTCTGATATAATTGCATGGATTTACGATTACCGCGTAAACTGCTTTAGCCGGTTTACTAACAAATATTTTTATCAATAGTGACCCAATGAACTATGAACCAAATTATGCCAATAAATAAGATAGGCGCTCGTTGCCATCTGCAGATATCGTGGAGTGCCGCTGACGCACCATCACAGTTGTATTATTTTGGCATCTCTTATAAGCCTAGAACTCTGGCGGAATTCTGTGTAAAATATTCCAGGAGTGTGAGTTGTCTTGTATACAGTATTTTTTAATTTACTATATAAATAAAATTCACAGGGATTAGGGTGGGGGACCGACTTATTTTTTAATAGTGTTTAACGTCCGTTTTAACTACTGAGGCATCACAGGCTACACATGAAATGAAATCATGAACTGGGAAAGGATTTTTTTTAAGGAAGGAAGCGTTCCAGGCCCAAGTTTAGGGTACTTCCCCGGCATTTGCCACTTATAAGGACTGAGGTAAATATGGAAAAATTCTCAACCTGGTAGGACGGTTCTGGTGGAAATCGAACCCTAGATTTCTCGCTCACGACTTAACGACCTAAACCGGTGGAGGTCCTTAATTAGTTCGAAGGGGGTATTTTCCTTGGGGGTTTAAAAATGGTGAGTTGAGCATTCTTTAAATTTTCATTTTATGCCATGCAACACTAATGAAGAAAGAAAAACTAAATGTCACTTTTCTTCTTTGGATCTTGACTCTTTTTTTTCTTCTTCTTCTTCTGTTATAGCACCCATGTGTTAGTAATCAAAGGTTAGTTACTTCTCAACGTTACCTCGAAATGCACATATATAAAATTATTATGTGACATCATTGTTGTAGTGTGACCTCAGCACTGTGGTAACTAACTTGTGGTACTTTTGTTCGTACTTCTAAATGCATTAACTTTTCTTTAAAAAGACCGTACATACATGTAACTAAGTAAACGCATTTCCATAAAAATGTTTGTAATAATATACTCCCCACTATATTTTCATAATCATTGTCATTTTTCATTTGAATTCTATTAGCCAAATTTTATTTCTATCCGCCCCCACCCCCAGTTTTAAGCATGTAGGTCCGCCACTGCCTTTATGCTCTTTTTCATTCATATTATTACCTTTTTACTTTCATAAAATTCGCATAGCAGTTACAATGAAAAACGGATGTCATTTTCTCACACTTGATATTACCTTTTGTACGAATTAAACAAAGCAATGAGTGAATTAACAGTATTACTAAGTAACTCAAAAACATTGCATTCCAAATGTAAATACTGGAGCAGGAATTGGGTGCTCGGGGGATGTAGTTGATTGTTGTTGACTGCTGGGTTGGTCTTGGTTTCGAAGTCTCGGCCGGGCTGCTCACTGATGACGTCGTTTGCTCCAATTCTGTTGAATTTTATCTCAGGGTCCACTGGAGTGTTTCGGGATCAGTATAGATCCACGGGAACGAGAAATGTGTTGCCCAAAAAATACACAAGGTTGACTTGTTTAAAATATTTTATTCGCATGTAAAGTACTTCCTGACCGTTCGCCGCTGACTTCGCTACTCTCTTAGACTGGCTTCCTGAGTGAATATCTGGATGTCTGAATGTCCCTCTGAATATATGAATGTGTGAGTGTAAATCTGTGAATGTATCTCTACTGAATGTCTGAATGTGAGTCGATGAATGTCCGACTTCTACGAGTGTGAAATGCACCTCTGAATGTGTCTCTACCGAAATGCGTGAATTCCCTCTGACTTCTGTACTCTAGTTTTTCTACTACATTGCCACGCCTTTCGCTAAATTAAATTCCCTCGTATTTTATCTATTTTCGTGTTGTACTTTCATTATTGGTTATCCCAAAATTATTTAGTTATATCTAAGTTCTCCTGATTCGTTAACTTTTATCCGAAGACCATTGGCTAGAATTATTCTTTCCCCCCTGGGAACTTGAATTTTCCCAGAACAAGCTGTCATAAATTTCGGTACTTTCCTTATATTCTGATTTCTATTGAAAATCTTTTGCCTTGCTTAGTCTGTAGATTCCTAAATGTTCCCGGAGATAACGCACGTGTTTTCGGCTTTCCTGTAATAAAACATTTTCGTCTCCGTTCTGACATTTTCATTTTCTCTTAAATATTGCTAAGTCTGACTTTGTTAAATACTGTCCCGTTACGGCCACATGTTTCTCTTATTGTCAACTCCTAAGTATTTCCTGGGTAAAAGGTTCGTGACCTAACAAAAGATAGTTTACCCTTTCTTCAGCCTTGTCTAAGGAGCGGCCAGTGAGTGGAGAGGCGTCAGGTATACATTCTCTTTCTAACATGTTTTACACAAAATGTATACAAAACCCTTTTGTGAAATACCATTACCTGTTAAATGACATACAAGTTACAAATTACTTCGATTCCTGTTATACCTATCTCAAAATGATTTTCTTATACATATGCATAACAATTATCCTTATCAAATATAATGCCTTTATAAATATCACTCTGCAGCCTTTTAATTAAATTAATAAAGGCAGCCTTATTTCCGGCTTCAATACTGAAACACTCAACTGCGCGTCACTGAAGGTATTTGTAAAACAGAAAGTTTTCAAAGCCTCTGAAGGGGAAAGAACCAGCTGACTAAGTAGTTTTGCTAACTTAGGGGTGGACAATGCGGTTTTTAGAGGTGCGGACTCCTGCCATTGGCGACATCCTGCTTTTCTGGGACAGCAGTGCTCCTGTGTACTTGTGCGAAACATAAGCCTTCAGGGCGTGTGGGCTTTAGAGTGGGTGGGGAAGAAGAAAAAAGTTTTTAACACAAAGGGGAGAGAGGCCAAGAGACAGTTGTGGTTTACAGAGTCTTCCTTATTGCCTGGTCTGTAAGGCTGCGGCCAATTTAAACGCTTTTATTGCTGCCTTTCGAATTTTAATCAGAAAAATGTGTGTTAACGCTTTCTTAGTGTTCAATAAAAAAATTAAAATAAGCTACTTTAAGAACTGACTTCATTTATATTTAAAGTTTTCTAAATCTTAAGCTTAAGTAATAAGTGCTGATAAGCAAAGCTGTAATAAGATTATAGTAAAAAAGGCAATATTTACTATAATAAACTTTACTTTTTATCTATTATTAAATTGTTGATAATCGTATAAAAGTAATAAAAGTACGACATTTTAATGGATAAAAGTTTTAATAATAGATTCTGTAAATCTAAGATTAATTAAGGTTAATGACTAACTTATTTCAGAATAAGGTATCCATAGGAAAGTGTTTTATAAAACATTTAAAAGGGCATTACATGTAAACATTCCAAATATTTATAATGAATTAATAACATGATTAATGTTATCAACATTTATAACAGCCGTTAAATATTTTATGTGCAATAACATGTATGTATTTTTAATATATACATACATTTTTAACATGTTCCATTCAGAATTTGAAGATTTGGATAGGTCACTATAGGCTTGCTTTAACCAACTAACAGTAAATGACTTAACCGATATATATTTAGGTTCTAATATAAACATTTAAACATTTAGTATTCAACTTGCAATTAGGACCAATTTATTTTCTGCCTGTTTTCATTTTTATCTCAATCGCAATGTTGTAAGTTTTCTATGGGCGTTTCTAAGACTTTTGTCTTTGCTCTATATCGATTGTAATGTTACGTAGTAGTTTTTTTTCCCCCGCTTTTTTCGCATGGAAATACATACCTAATATAATAATTATTTAATCTTTATATGTTCCTCATCCACCTTTTTCGTCAGATGTCTTCTTGGCCGGCTCTTCCTTCGTTCCTCATTCTTATCATCAACAACCTATTCTGTCTTTCCTTTTCTCTGAAAATTCTACTTCTTATCTTCTTTGTCCCAGTATATGTTGACCATCCCTTCGTTTCCTCATGCAAATCTTACTCTGACAATTTGATTTTGTTTGTGCTCTCTTCTGTTCAAGTATTCTCTGTCTTTGTTCTGTACTATATTTGGCAATATTGCGCTTTCTCGATCTTGTTGAATCCGATTTGTGTCTGCAAGTCCTTATCCCCCTGTGCAGTTGGTCGAGAATGTGCTCATTTTGTTCCCACCTCCTTCTGAGCTCTTCTGCTGACAAGGCATTTCAGTTGTAGTACTCCCATTGCATCTCCTCCCATTTGGACAGTCTTTCGTTTCTGGCGTCTGTCTCTTTAAGAATCAGGTACGGCAACTCCTATGTTTATTTCAAATTTTGCTGAGTTCATTCCTGCGTCTATTTTCGTGTTATCTTATTTTATTTCTTGCAGTACGACATAGTTTGATGTGCATCTGTGTAATTCCATGATTCAAGTATCATACTGGGAGTTTTTCCAATTTTGGTTGCTCCGAACATCCCAAATATGTTTTATCCCTAAAGCAAGATGTTCAAACATAATTTTTCTCATTTTGAAGTCATCCAAATCTCACTTTTCCTAAGCCCCAAGCGTTCTTTATTGCGATTATTGCTTATTGGTGGCCTGAATTATCATTATTTGAGGTAATGAATTCGTTGGTTTTTCTATGACTTTTTCATGTCATTTCTGTTTGTATGTATTATTCCATTTCCTTCCTTTTTGAGTATCTGTTTATTATTATTATTATTATTATTATTATTATTATTATTAATCCTATATACCCTCTTTCCCATATTTTTCGCTTCTTCGGCTAGTAGTGCTATGTCATAAGCTTAGATGGTATTTATACCTCCCGCAATTGATTCTTGTAAAATTTTCTGAAAGTCTGCTATTAGTATAGCGAACTGTGTAGCACTGAGTGGGCATCCCTGTTGCGATTCAAAACTTGTCAGCCAAGCTACCATGAGCTCTTACTGCACATAATATATCTTTATAGATTTCTTTATTTCTGTTAATTAGAGGTTTGTTGCATGCATTAGTAACTTTTAGAGTAATTTTCTCCCCTCTATGCCGAAATCTGTTTGAAATTATACCGTGGTATACCTAGATAAAACCGGTTGGACGTATGCTTTTTGGAAGACTGGAGTTTAGTTTAAACTTAACGTGGGCAATTGAGATTGTTGGATATTTAAGTTTTATTTTTTGTTATACTTTTTACTGTGTAGTTGTGTGCTGAGAATAAGATATATACCTATTATAACAAGAATATTTATAAGAAATCGTACAAGTACTGTATATGCAAATTTTGTAATACATTTCGAGGAGTAACCTAACCATTGGAAAATTGGTGAATAGAGTTCGAATTCAAATCGTTTTCGTTGGCAGGAAATTTTATCAGAGAAGTTCGATGAAATAGGCTATTGATTAGGAACTTCTCCTCGAAAGCCTCTAACACCATTAGCCCAGCAAAGAGGCAGTACGTATAAAGCAAATCAGCTGCTGTATTTTCACTTACTGTTGTATCTGAAATAAAATATCTGGGAACCAGTTTACAATTTTCGAAAAAATAAATAAAAGGGAGTGGAAGTCTGAAAATATTTTCAATAGTTTTCAGACAGCGGAGGGCAGGCACTTCAATAAGTTACTATAACAGTGAGTACAATATTAATTTATAGTTGCTATAAACAACGAAAAAACACAAAAACAAAAGCAACTCGCTGTGAGTTCCGACCGCGATATGTAATTTCCTTTGGTACGCAGAAACTACCCATCGGCAAAATCAATTTCCGACTGTTTAGCGATTTTTGAACGCTATTTTAAAATATTTTATGTGAAAAATGGTCCAGTTAATAGTGCACTATGGTTTGGCATCGGTTTTGTAGTTGGCTCCTTTGACATAATGGGCTATTGACGGACATAACCATGCTACTCAAGTGGGGATGTATTTTTGGGTATCCAGACGTTAATTTTTTAAAACTATTTCTTAGTATATTGTAAACAAAAGTATATCGCTGAATTTAAGCACTATATTCCACCAAGCGTTTTCATTTTGTATGCTAAAGTATTTGGAATGTTAAATTTCACTGATAAGTTAAGATTCCTAAGCTACAGGAAGTGATGCTTCTTTTTCAACAACAGGAACAGTTGAAAAGCGACATACGTAAATTATTGCAATTACTCCTTAACTGGGGTGGGATAAATATCTACTTACCGGTGAGCATAAAGATATTGGAACATTCTACTTTGCCTTGGTGCTTGAGCGGGAATATTAGGAAGATCATTAAATACAATTTTTATTCGCATAAAAACTAATAATTGTAATCATAACAACTATTCAATAATGACAGATGCTACAGGGGCTTTGAACTTCCAATTGAATCACACTGCATTTTATCTAAGGTTTATGACTTCCTAAGTGTCTAAGTTAATGGAAAATGGCCCCTCCCCCTCCTCAGGAGGAAGCTCTTTGTTGTAGCATCTCTGTCCATTGGGAGATTGTGTAACGTGTCATGTATTATGAATACAGCACCATGTGGTCATGTATGCCAAGGAAAATTATGCTCCCAGCTACATGCTAACAGGTTTATAGGATTTTTTTGATTGATTGATTTATGGACGCTCTTTAACATCTCAGGCCATCAGCGTCCCATTCAACTCAGGGCGTGAAACGGCCGACAAATTTTGCTCAGAGGCCTCTTCTTTCAGGCTTGAGGTTCTTTTTCGTGCCGTAAATGTACGACACGGGACCCACGGCTTTACTTCCCTTCCGAAGGAAGCCATACTTAGGATTTTTACGCCCGAAAAAATCTATCGGTCCTGGCCGGGTTCGAACCCGCGATCTTGGATATAGGAGGCAAGTATGGTTTATAGGAATTAAATACGATAATGTTCATAGATTCAACATGGAGTTTATAGGCATTTATCATTTAAATATTCTTTCGTAATCATAATGATCAGATGTATGCAGAGAACACACACACATACATACATACGCACATACATACATACATGTGCTGTTATTTCTTCAGAGGGGTATAAATGCCAGTCAACTATCACTAAACTGGATTTGGACAAGGGCATGATATTCGTGCATAGATAATAAATTCACTATACGTCATTTATTAAAAAAATGCAGAGTTTGACAAAATATACTAATGCTTTCAATAAAGTAAATATACTTGCAAAATAAGAGGAAGACTATGATATTTAATAGAAGTAATTAAAACGTTATATGAAGGTTCTAACACTAAAATTTAAAACAATGACTAGAAAGTGAAAATATTATTGTGACAGCTCAAGAAGTCCGCCAAGGTTAACTGTCTCAGTGCTGTTTAACTTATACATTGACAATGCAATCAGAATGTACAAAACGGAAAATAGTAGGATTTAAATAAAAATTCTTTAAATTACCAGTTTTTATATGAGAATGACCAGTTTCTAATTTCTATACCACAAGGCCATTTACAAGAAGATAAGTAGATTTTAGTTAATAGCATTAAATAAAATACGTTTGTTATTCCGTTAGAAAATATATTATAGCATATTTTAATAATATATTTTATTGCATGTAAAAATGCCTGGGAATTTACTACTTATGCAGCACTGTAAACGAGTTCCCCGTACTATTTTTGTATACCAAATTGGTAAAAGGATAATAATAAAAAATAATATTAATGTAGCGTTTTATAATGCATCATTCTGAATTCGATGTTTTCTTTTATTATACTTTGCCATCATTAATCTACGGGATTATTTATTTCGTTTGTCTAGTGTTTAGAGAAAATGGTTTTAGCTTGAAATGGGAAGGCTGAATTGGCATGAATAACGAGAAAATGGTACGATATTTATCAGAATGAATACGACATATTCATTAACTAAATGAACAGTAAAAATATTTAGGATAATTTATAAACTTGAATCTTGCAATATAGTTCAGAATAGGTTAGTAATATCAAATTAAACTAACGCATTTGGTAGCATATATTAATTAATTAATTAATTTTGTATTTTTTATTAATTCTCTTATTGCGTATTTTGTAATGATTGATTCTTTTTTAACAATTTTATACCAATGAAAATGATTGTTACTATGGTCTTTCTTTTTATGTTATACGTGTCATGATGTAGCGTTTTATTAACGATTTTGGCAAACAGTATAGACTGCTTATATTTCTGGTATATAAAAAAACAAATTTTTAGCTTTCTTTAGGGAAAATCCAGTAAGTTTTAAAATACCGAGCAGTAAAACTCAGATGATATCGCTTGGAACTCGCATTCGGGAAGGCCCGAATTTCAAATTCCTTTGGACCGGCCGTCCTGACCTTCGGAATTTTCGTGATTCTTCCTGGTCGCTTAGACAAATGCTGGAACGGGTGTTTATTTTCCACGAATCTCCCTCTCTCCCATTTCTATCATTTCATTCCAACGGGTAAAGTACCAGGGTGAGATGGGCTGGTGAGGTGTGACGGTGACTTGCGCTTTATAAAGGTTTATACCCCGGAAACTGGTATGGATTCGGACTTTATGAGGAGCTCGAACTACTTGGGGGAGGGTAATCTAATGTACTCTATCTGGAAAACATGTTAATGGCCCCTTCTGCTTCCGCGCACTCACCGACCGTATATTCTGTCCACCGGGTATATCTCTCACTTCATCCCTTCCTCGTGAAGGTTCCCACATCAGGTGTGTAGTCACAAACGGCCAGCAGTGAAGTACCGATGTTTACTGTTGCCCTCCAACAATCCAATTCAAGAAATAAACTTAGAGCATATACGTAAATTAATAAAAATTGTAAATATTCAATTATTTATCATGCTAAAACAAGTAATAATTTTATTACGGCTTTAAAAATCTTCAATCTTTCAAATATTCTGTGACGTAATAATAAGAAATCTTAAGAGAATGGCACGTAATGACACATGCGAGTAATTTAAGTTTTATAAGTGATGGTAGTATCTGCATTAGGTATGAAAGTGAACGGTGGACTTTGGCAAATAAAGACTGTCAAAAGATATATAACGTAAGATGGCTATTTTAAGATCTGTGACAGCATATAAGCGCTTAGGTCAAAATGGGATTTACTATATAAGAAAATAACTATAAAATATATTTAATTTATATATAAAATAGAAAGAAATGGATAGAAAAAAATATTGAGCCTTTCAGGCTGTCAAGTATAGCTACAGGAAAAAGAGGCCAGGACGTCCAGGAAAAAAGACGAGTTAACGAAACGATCAGCAACAAGGAGCCGATACAGGTAGAAATGCCTAATTCCTGCAGAAGACGAAGAGAACGATGATTAGCTACCACCTTTTGCGCTAATCCATCGTCCTGTTTCTGCTATCATCTACACTGTCATTAGATTAGCGTTCAAGTACCAACAAGATAGCGCGACCCTCCTTATTGAGAAAGTAACTGTTAACGGTACAAATCACGCTAGATGGCCTCTCGTTTTTATCCAGCCACTTGGGCCTATACCGGAAGGCTCTTCTATCACTCGTACACACAAATTCAATTACTGCGACATCTAGCAAGAAACAGCGGGAGAAACAGAAGAAAAATCAATGTATAGGGTGTGAGCTGAAGACGTGAATGGAAATGCAATTTTTATGTTTTTCTGATATATCATATCTGGAGTTTCGCCTATTCTCTGAGATATCTCTCTGTTGCAGGGCTGTCTCCTTCCTATAGGTCTTCCTACATTTTACTGATTGCATTTCTAGTTCGCCTCAAGAAACTGTGTTTTCGTTCTTTCGTTCTTTCTTTCTTTCTTTCTTTCTTTCTTTCTTTCTTTCTTTCTTTCTTTCTTTCTTTCTTTTCTTTCTTTTTTTAAAGTTTGAGTCATAAAATGTTCTTTATTTTAAAAATTAGCTTATTCAATTCAGACACATTTTCCTCTAGTTTTGTGTATAGTTTCTAGTCTTGGTAGCTGTTTATTTTTAATAATAAAACTTCTGTTTTTATTCTCCTGCATTTTAAACCAAGTTCTCAAAATAATTAGGAAAGTATTTTTTATTACCGTCTTCAAAATAAAATTTAAGGAATTTGTGCTTTATATTTGAACTTTTAGGGTCCAAGGAGGATATTTCGGTACCTCGACCTTCTTAAGGTTAACCGTTTGTACTCACACTCCAGGAGGATGGCACACCCGGAGTGAAGAGGTGAAGTGGGAGAGATGCCGGACGACGAGGATTCACGGCACTGATGCAGATGTAGTACCTAACATTGAGAGAAGACTTCAACGCCGATGGAATTCCCTCCAAGCACCTGGAACCACTCAAACGGATCGCCTTCATATCAGACGCCGGGACAGAAATCTTTTCAAAGCGCAAGCCACCGTCTTGCGCACCAGCTCACCCCGCCCTGACAATTTCAACTCCATAACAAAACCAACCGAATGGAATGAGATAAAACTGGAGAGCGGAAATTTCGTAGAAAGGAAAAATCCATCTCAGCTTTTGCCTAAGGGATAAACCTAATAAAAACTGAAGGTCAGAATGTCCAACCCCAAGGGATTAGAGCCGGGACCTCCCAACTGAACGTTATCGACGTTACCGCCTGAGTTACCCCGCTTGGTGTTGCTGTGACATGTTACCCAAATTCTCTATCACATGAACCTTCAGAGGTTTTAATATACGTTTTTAATTTAGCTTGAGATACCTAAAAGCAAAGTAGTTCGATCCTTTACAGCGCCATCTGACGGAGAGAAACTTACGAGCATTAGAGACATAACACAGAAAGCCTTTTGCTATCACTAAAGTTTGAAGAGTTTTTAAAAAGTAGGTAACTACATTAAAATGCCAAAACGCTAAATATCAACAGGTCTATAAACGTATCGTCAGGCGGCAACAGGATCAATGTTACTCTAAAGGCTGTCATACTCAAACCTCATCATAGAGGAGATCCCTTAAAAGTTTGTTTTAAAAAACGAGGACAACTTTTTACTAGCCAAAAGTAAGAATATTCTTCATACATATATCTTGGAAGCTCATTGTGGTTGGCGTCTGCATTTTTATCCTATTATCTTCATGGTGAGCGCATTGAGGATGGTCCTGTTCAACAAAAAATATATTTATCTTTTAACCAGCCATAGATAATAGATCTGACTTTTTCGTGGTGAACGGCAATCTGTCAAGTGCATTGTAGAAGTTTATGTTTTGTCTCGTACTATTGGTATGAAGTAATTTTGTTTTCTGCAACAGTATAACTCAATGTCTTCATGAGTATTTTATGAGAGCTTTACATCATTCAAACAGTAGATTGACTTGGTGTGAGCCGTTAATTAATTTAATTGAAAATTGATTTGTTCATTGATTAAATTCCAAGCGGTAAGAATTGCGCATCAGACAGCATGCATTCAGTATTGAGAACCCCATTCCTTTCATTGAGCTCAGTTTCCAGCTCTCCAGTATGAAAAATTCTTCCTCTCATCAGCGCGTTACCTTTGGTATTTTAACACCCCAATTTGCTGCTGTTACCAAAAATGGTACTCTGGGACTTCTACGCTAGGACTTTGTTTCTTAGTAGTGGTAAATTAGCACCATCACTGTCTTTATAACACTCTACTTAGTCTTTCCTTTAAGTTCTCGTTTTCTGGGATGCACAATTGAGCATTACTGTGCTAGAAGAGTTCATTTGTTCATCCAGCGGGGTTTTTTTTGCTTATCAGGAAAATGGATATTAATGTCTCATGATATTTAACTTTTTTGTATACGTAATATGCTTTGCGCATTCAAAGCTCTTTTTTAATTGTTTTGCGCTTAACCTAATGACCCACTATCATATTATTCGTTTGTTGAGATCGCTTTATGTAGCAGAGTAACCCGATGCCACTATGCCGGCTCAAGAGCTGTAAAATGCGGCTTTATCGACGTTCACATACTTAAAGTGTGTGTCAAAAGGAACATATGATTCTGAAAAAACTGTAGCTACAGTAACGGGAGTATCCCAAGTCTTTTCCCCTTTATCGAAATTCATGAACGGTAGAAAAATCTTTTGACATTTTACTATAACGTTAAATTATATGTAAATATTGTTTAAGGGTCTCCCAAAGAGTAAAAATAACGAAATTGTATTTTTTTAAATATAGAAAATCTGTAAAAACTCCTATTTTTAATTATGTATAATTTATACACTTTTCAACTGATAAGTGTATTGAAATTTGAAATAACTTATGTTCTGAATGGACGTGATTATTGAATGTATTGGTAAATACCTAAATACACGCATTTCCTATATAAATA
Source organism: Metallyticus violacea (assembly GCA_030762175.1). Classification (NCBI taxonomy): domain Eukaryota; kingdom Metazoa; phylum Arthropoda; class Insecta; order Mantodea; family Metallyticidae; genus Metallyticus; species Metallyticus violacea. The sequence continues at coordinate 38,442,726 of CM060838.1, forward strand.
AATACCTATAGTTATTCTACTTAGGACTTTGTAGAACAAGAACATGTTCTAACCAATGCACTAAAATGCGATGAAATGTATTCTAAATGTTATGCCTTGATTCCCGAAAATGTTACATTTAATGCTATAAAATGCACATTTTCTCAGAATGTAATATAGAAATTTACTTCAAAATTTTAAGAATTGCTTAACAAATATTTGTGTTACTTTAACACGGAATTTTATAAAGTAATTTTACCGTATTTTGCTATAGAAAATGATTCAAAGTTGTATTATAATGCATTACATATACCAAAATAACATTTGTCTCATGAAAACATAGACATATTCTTGTATTCAGTTATTGTCAAAGCTTTCATAAATAACCTTTAAAAGCTTTAGCCCCAAATCCACATAGATTCGTGACACAGCTAACCTAAGAACTCAGATACTGTTCGTACACAGAAAAACATATTGCATAACCGGCGTAACTTAGAAACTCATTCTAAAATGTTTACCCTTAAAGTATATACAAAATAAAAGGCGAAGTAAATGAATATATGTGACAAAGGCGATGAGAACATTTGCCCAAGCTACATAAATACTTCTCTTGAAGTGCTCACTATATAAAAACAACTGAAGCGATATAAGACAGAGTCACCCTATAAATGTGTAGTTTTACTCCTGACATGCAGGCTGGAAGCCAGCGCGACTTTAAAACAAAGAGCACGCGGCAGTGTGTTCACAAGTTATCTACACCTATCGCATAAGCAATAGCATTTTGTATTAAAAGCAGAAAATTGGGTAACCCGTAATTGCTAGCGAAAAAAAAATTATGTGCCCATCTTCTTACCATTAATAAATCAGTTTTATATAGTAATGAAAAGTTTGATAAAAGTTTACCAATTTCTCAATGTTAATGTAATTAGCAAGTTAAAAAGTTATAAATTTATTAACAATAGATGCAAACGTCGCCGTGTTAAGTTAAGCGATGTGTAGGTACTTGAAAATCGCCATTCTTATGGTTTTTTTTTTTTTTTTTTTTTTAAACTATTAACAGTAATCAGAAAGCATTCTATTGGCAGAGCTTTATTAACTTTTTAAGGCAAGTTAAAATATTAAAAACTATATAGGCATATTTAACAACATTTTAAATCAAAGAGCAATATTCAGATTACATATACAGGGTGTTTCACTGATAGCGTGCAAAAAGGAAACAGGAAATAGCGGATGCTCTACTGAACATTTTGAGAAAGGGAACCAAGGATCTGAAGGGTCAGATTAAGGAGCTGGTCTTAAACATGTTCGTCGTTATTTGCGTTTTCCGGATTATTTTCAGATATTTTTCACTTGCATTTATTTATTTATTTGCATTTAGTTTTTACATTATGTACATTTATTTTATTCGGAGCAGATTTTAGATGTATTATTTACGTTACATGAATAACACTGTAGTGAGATCCGTTGCAATACGTTTAAGTGCCTGTTCTTCATACTGATGTGTGGATATTTTCTCTATTTTATTTATTGCCATTAAACATTGTAGTACACAGCAGTCTCTTCTCAAACTAATTTGAAATATTTCGTTTTATCATTTAAAGGCTGAGCATTTTAATGTTTAATTATTTATTATTTTTATCTAAGCAATTTTTTTATAATTTCTCAGTACACTTTAGTCTTTTATATGTGCTATGTTTAAATTTCAAGGATTTATCAGTTTGTTCATTGAACTATTATCTTTATGTTTCATGTAGCATTATTAAATTCATATTTGGAATGCTGCAATAATAGTAATTGCATTTATGTATCTTCTCTTGTGAGAAATTGATTGTAAATTCTTTGCGTTATGTTTTTATTAGAATCTTGCTGCATAGTCCGTTGTATATTTTTCGTTTTTCTTTTTTTCAAAAGTTTTATTTAGAAGCATATTAAACACACATATTAAATTTAGAAGAAACTTAACAAATTTTCATATTAATTATTTTGCACGCTTATTCAATATAGCCAAATATAAGATCAAAATTTGGGGGGAGTCAAAGGAAACGCTTTTTGGTTTATTACAAGGCATAAAAATTGACTCTTAATAAACAATCGAGCTCGTTAGGGGTACCAATAAAAAGTTTACTTGTCATGCTTCTTGGCGACAGGCAAAACAGAATACATATGCGGGCAATTCATACATAGATACATGTATCAATAGATGAACAACATCCGAAATACTTTGTAACAATGATAAAGGAACAAATTTATGCAAACTATAATTGAAACTTACACAAAAACAGTTACCTTTCAAAAACGCAGACAATATTCACTATTTTCTAAAAGATTGGTTTTTTTAGCGTAGAAATATATCTTCATTTACCCGCTTCAATTCTGCTTTCGCGAAGATGACTATTTCTTCTTGCAGTTCAACTTATGCTTGCAAATTTCATTATATAATCCCTATCAAATTTGAAACAAGGAACAGATATGAAAATCAAACATCACAACCGGAATTTGAACCACAAATCTTCGGCTTACTGTGCTGATACTCTTACACCTGAGCTATCAGTGCCCTGTCCGACCACAGCCGCAAATCCTGACCGTAACTCGAGTTTTTCCTATCTGATTCTGATCCTAACAGATTGCTGGTGTGAAGAAAGTCACATTTGTTTCAGGGATATAATGATTATGTTTATATTTAAGTACTTCCAATTAAGCAGCTCTGCTTAGTTCAGCTTCCCTCTTTTTTACGCCGTTGTAAAGGAACTTAGTTGCTTCAGTAAGAAAATATGTTAAAACTCTGTTTAACGCTAGACTGTAGTTATATGATATTTAAGACTCATATTTTTCCACTTACAATTTTTTTTTTTTTTTGAAAAGGGAAGTATTTTAATTATTTCATCGGCTAAACATGTACTCTTTCAACAGTTTATATTTTTTGTTGTCTTTTCCTGTAAAAATTAATTATTGAAAGTTCGCCTTTCGACATGCTTTTAAGGCCATATTAGTTTCAGTTACATTTTGCAGATGCTTAGAGTAAAGGTTTAAATATTTCATTACATTTTAAGATTATACTTTCCTTGATACATCACATTTAAATTTTAGAGGAAATTCGGGTAGTTCAAAAGCCTTTACTTCAATAATTTATTAATCCTTCTTTCAAAGGCTACTTTCTGAGCAAATAGAGAGATGTAAAGAGCGTTTCAATTTCCGTCACGTCATTCTACAGCAGGAAGGTCCAACAGAGTTCTTTCCTGTCTCTGTGTAGTAATCGAGAGGACTGTATTCCATGTTCCCACTGCGGCAAAGAAAACGCTAAAATAATTGAACATGTTATGAGATGGGACGTGCCGCCCCAGGGGTTCAGGGCTCCCTTTCTTGTCAGCGCCTTTTGATGGAGAAACAAAAGGCAGCTCTTTTTTGCGGGTGATATAGCTGCCAGGTCAAGATGGGCTATAACGAGAAGGTTTGCAATCCAATCGCTTTACTTGTACCGGGACTATCGACTTTACCGTTTGCTTTTTCTCAGGAAGCTTTGACAACAGTCACTCACGAGGAAAAGGTAATCTGTTGCATGTAAATTAGAGTGAAGATTTTGTATCAGGTTTGCAAAATAAAACGTTGTGAAATGAAGAACTATGTTGAGCATCAATAAAGAAAATACTTGAAGTAAATTAAAGAGTAATAAAAACGTTATATCCATTTCTTGAATCTATTTGTTAGCTAGAAATGATTCCATTGCAAATTAGGACTTGTTAATTTGATTTTTCTCGGACTTTTCTCTTACCGTTAAAATAAGAGTACCAAGTAATTTCTTAGTCATTTTCGTCGTAGTTATTTAGTACATTATCTAGAAAAAGCAATAAGCCTTGACACGAAAATATTTTTAAAAATAGAGCACTACAACAGCCTTCTGTAGCAAATATTATAATCATTTTTCTCTTTTCTAAACAGTCTTTAATATATATAAAACTTTGTGCCGTTATTCGTACATCCTGTTTTCCGCGATCAATGCTTGATGTTTCTTCCTTTTCTTACTGCTTCCTTTTCTCTTAAGCTTGCTACTATGTATATATCTAGCGTCACATTTTGCTTGCCTATTGGTTGCAACGCATCTTATATTAAACGAATTAAGGATCACAGTTACGCAGCGTATTAAGTTCACCTTATATATTTATTCCTATACGGAGAAGGCAATGTAGGCTACAGTGCCGAATGGTAGCGAAGACTGCCGACTACTTACGATGCGAGTAGTAGCTATTACTTTAATTCACTTGAGTATAAGCCGCTGTTACCTCAGTAGTTTAGAACATCGTACTATTGATGTGAAGGTTGCGGGTTTAATTCCCCTTGGATAAGCATGTTTTTCTTACTTGTATTTTTTTCCCCTTTCACAATAAATGCTACTTTTTATTTAAATTTTCATATTTTTCTACACTATTCTTATTCGAATAAATATTATTTTTTTCATATACTAGGTTAGGTTAGTTCAGTTTAAATTTAACAAAAAATAATAGAACATAAAAAAAGTATATTCCTCCATATTAGCACTTTTTCTTTACTATTCTTAATCCATAAATATTACTTTGTCATATGTTAGTTTAGATTATTTTAAGCTTAACAAAATAATAATAGAACATAAAAAATTACCTCATAAAAACACTTTTTTCTATACTATTTTTAATTTAATAAATGTTAATTTTTCATATGTTAGGTTAGTTTAGTTTAAGTTTAACGAAAGAAATAATATAATATAAACATTTTATATTACTCCAAAATAACAATTTCTAATTTGTTACTTTTTTTAATTTCATAATATTTCTGCATTATTCTTAATTGAATAAATGTTACTTTTTTCGGTTAATTCAGTTTAAGTAAAACAAAAAAATTAATAGAACATAAAAAGGTTATATTACTCAATAATAATAGCATTTCCACACGAAACGAAGGTATCTGCTCGCTGCAGTCCGGAACGTTAGCTGTTGGCTTTCTTCACTGCGGTTCGGCTTGCATCCTGCGTTGCCTTCTCCGTGTAAGGGCAAGTGCCAGATATTGCTTGACTTCTCTTCTGCCAGTTGGGAGGCAGATACGTTTTCGGCGTTGTAATTCTAAAGGATCTGCTGGGGCCTTCACTTTATCTACCCGGTGGTCCAGGCATTACGTGTAAGCAAAACATACATTATTTTAAGCGTTTTATTTAATCAGTAGTTTGGCACAAAGTACATTGTGTTGTGTTTTGCTAAGAAATGTCTATTGCTATAACAAATTGTTAGGTTGTAATTTTTGTGCAAGGTTTTATAATTGTTATATCTGTGAAAGTACAAGATTATATTGTATTTTAGTTTTTGTAATTTGCAGGCCAAGAGTTAATGTACTGTCACCGTATAAATGTGCAAAATCTTTAAATATTTATTACATGAAATTTTATAATTTAAATTTTGTATTTAAATGCTTCAATCATGTTTTAAAATTTCAGTGAATTAATGCTGCTATACGATTTTAATCGTGTATTAAATTAATATTCTATTTTAAATAATTTTATACCTTTAAGCATGTATTAGATATGTGTTATGTATGTAATTTTAATGTGTTTCACATTATAGTGAAATAGTTATTTCTGAACCTTGTGAATTTTTACCACTTTTTGCCATACAGTTGATTAACTAACCTTCCATCACAAATTCTTGGAGTTCCTAAAAAGAACGCACCAAACATTAAACGGAGGAATGTTATTCTTAAAAAACTTGAAATAAGACACGTGCATACTTTCTTCTCCACTGACCCATACACGAAGTTGATTGGTCGCTGCCTGGTTCTCTCGTTTGTCAGACCTTAGACGTATAATTTTTGCTTTAATCTGCTTATGAGCAAGAAAATTACAATATATAATTGCTTATCATATAATAATACTGCATTGAACTACCTAATGGGTAAAGCGACAGACTATGGTTTAGTAGTTTGCATGTTAGGTAGAGTCCTATATTTATTTACTTTTTGTTTTAAGCCGTGACAATAAATAGATGGATATTTTAATACTTAACTGAACAGTAATTCATTTAAAATATCAAAAATAAAATGTAGCTCTGTATATAATGCAATTCTGTTAAAAAAGTTAAAAAGATAAAAATGAAAAAATGAAAAAAGAATCACGGACTCGAACTCAAAACAGTGACCCGCTTTTACTTGACTGCAGTGTTATATCGCCAGCACCAAAATATTCGTCCGTTATTATGTGATGCTAAGTGGAAGGTTCATTAGTCAGTGGCACACTGATCCTTTAGAAACTTAATGCCATAACTTTGAAATTTAAAACGATTCCCTATCTCAAACTGCACGTCTATAAACACTGCAAGTATTGCGGTGTAATTCATTAACACCCATTATGTTTATAGTATTTATAATAGATATATAAAATCATTTTAAAGTTCATGACAGTCTCTGTAGTTTTTGAAATGGCCCTTATGGCCTACCCCCACTAAAATATGAATATATATATATATATATATATATATATATATATATATATATATATATATATGTTGCAAACCTAATTATTACATTTTCTGCATTGTAATTAGTAATGCAAATATTGTGTATATATGTGCATCATAACTTCAATATGTGAAATGTATGTCGACAAAAGAGAAGCCAAGGTCTTTTAAATAGTTAAGGGACATGAATTTACCAATTGTTAGTACAGTTAACTTTAAAGCAACCAATGTGAACAAATATTTTAAACTTTCAAATAATAGCGGGTGAATTTGAACTAGCCAATAGCATATGTATATTTTCAATTTTTAAAGCTAGGCATGGGACTTGCTCGCGCTTGTGTGCCACCCTTTGGGCTTGGTGAAGTCAACGGTTAGTTAATTCGAATCGAATATATAAAGGAGACGTTTGCTCTGCTAGGGTATGAGTTCTCAATTCGCATAAAGGGTTTTTTTTTTTTGAGTAGTGTTTAACGCCCGTTTTTACTACTGAGGCACCACAGGCGGTGGACACTGGTGATACATGAGATGAAATGATATATTGGGAAAGGATATTTTTTTTTTAAGAAAGGAAGCGTTCCAGGCCTAAGTTTAGGTACCTCCCCGGCATTTGCCAGTTATGAAAACTGAGGAAAACCTGGAAAAAACCCCAGTCAGGGAGGACGGTCCTGGCGGGATTCGAACCGCAGACCTCCCGCTCACGAGTCCGTGCCTTAACGACCTCGGCCACCCGTGGCGGTACTCGCATAAACGTAGATCAGTTCATATCATCAAGGCAGTTGAACAGAATAATCTCTACAATCGACGCGGGCATTACAATAAGCTCTACTTCGAACGCAGTTCTCAGTTTGTCTTCTTGAAAGTCGGAATAGCTAAATTTATCCTCTAAGTAGCGAAGTTCAACCGTACGCAGAACACCAGAGGACGCGACCTACTCCTCGCATGATTATAACATTCCTGAGATATTTTTGTTATTAAGTGTGGACAAAAACACCAAAGCGATCAATAATCTATTAACGATACGCTATTACAAAATATGGCGATCAGCAACTAAATCGCATCATAATTAACTACCAACCGGTTGCCATTGACCAAACTGCTTAATATGTAGGCTATAAGATAAAATGTCGCTAAATAAAACATAATCAGTAGTGATGAACTTTCTTGCGTACACATACACACGCGCACACCATAAATTATATTGGAAATAAGCCAACGATAGAGAAATTAAATAATACAATAAGAAGTACAAGGATAGCCGTAAAAGGAATGCTAAGTAGGAGAACACTCATAGTAACTTTCACTTACAAACCAAAAGGGAAAGAAGATCCACAAAAAACGCTTAAATGTATGATCAGAGAAGACCAAGAAAATGACTGGCTCGTAAAACTATTTGAAAAAGTCTGTAATTTGGTGATATAAATATAGAAAGAAGTGTTAATCCTTTAATTTTAAATGGAGTGTGCTAACAATTCCAAGGGATCAAAGTACACATCAAAATCAAGACAAAAAGTATCGTCTTAAAGAACGTCTAAATAAACTGAAATAGACAGTTCTTTCAATAATTATAAATTAGGTACACTTTGTAAATCACGTGAGAAGCGCAGAAATGCACACAAAGACTATTCATATAGTTCTATTTTAAATAGTGTTTAACGTCCATTTTTACTACTATGGCATTACAGGTGGACACTGATGTAATACTCGTATCAGATGAAATAATGTATTTAGAAATGAATTTTAGGAAAGAAAATTTTCACGCATACCTGCCGGAATTTGTCATTGATGACATGAAATCTGAAAAATAAAAAATAGAATAAACAAACACTCAGTTAGGGAGGATAGTCCTGGCTGGATTCAAACCTCTGATCTCCTCCTCACGAGTCCAGCCTTGGCGACCTGAACTACTCCTGTCTATATTGAACTCCGTGTCTGGTTTGTTTACTGTTATCCTGTAAATTGAAATGTCGGTAAATTCGGTGCGCCACGGATTTCGAAATCATGGATTTCATTAATTCATTCAACTTCATAAAGAAAGAAAAGATATATTATGATATGTAGAAGAATGGATTTATTAATATTTACATTTTTTTAATAATTCATAATCCTAAAATGCTCTACTATGTCAGCTTAGAGTTTTTATTAGTTACCGGACACAAATGGGCATGGAATTTAATTCTGGTGATTTGGGAGACCAAGTTACAAGACCTGTCCGCAGTGTACTTTAGGTTTGAATTCGTAATCATTATCTGCTCTTACTGGTACACCATGAAACATAATAATATGCTATGAGGTTGAATCTTGTACACTTTATCATACCCTTACCCAGAGCTATAAACTTTGGTTTTTTTTTTTTTAATTAGAACTGCGGTTTATAATTATACATTTCATTCATGTTATTTTTAGATGCAATGTTTGTGTAGTAAAATTATTTGACCTATGTCTACTTGAAAACAGCTATAAAGTGTCATAAATAATTTAGATATAGAGTGCAGTGAAGTATAATATTTACACTGACTTACAAAAGAGAAAGCAATCTACCATGATGACGGAGGAAAGGGAAAAAGAAAATATCACGGCAGGAAATTGACCGAAGTAACGAAACTTAACGCAAAAATCGACAGGCGTAAAAGAAATCTTTCATGGTCGGATGCAGTAGATATCAAGAAAAACGAACGAAGGAAAACTGCGACCAAGTTGGTAAAAGCAATGTGCTGTAAAGAGTGATGAAAGGGCGTCACGTTTAAAAGAAATACATAAACGAGAACTAAAAGTACAGAAACTTCAAGGAATTGAGTTTAATACTCCAAGTACGAAGCAAGTAAATGAAATTCAACTAAAAACGCGCCAATATAAAGTGTCTCTGAAATAACCACGGTGTGCCTGATATATTTAAACATTATATTGCATAGACATTTTGAGGATTTTATCGTATATTATTTCAAGATATAACAATCTTTTACCAGTCGAACCATAATTAATTGATAGATTGGATAGTAAAACTAGCAAGATTAAATGTAATGGCTTTAATATTATGATTTTTACAGCCATTATTTATTTTCTCTTATATACCGAATATAACAAATTGGTAAGGCCAAACTTTCAGGACGGATCTTATTGTTACACCAGGTACCTCTAACTGATGATCCATAAATGACATCCGCAGTAAAATCTTTTTAAAATATTTAGTGAGTTACAAGTAAATAAAACTTTCATAAAGTAATATTTATTATATATTTAATAAAATAGTAGTTTCGTCACATTAACTTAGTAAAGAAGAACTACTGTAGCCTGACCATTTCTGCTACCTGCTTTTCTTGACAATAGTAGAGACGGATGTGCCAGTTTGACGTAAAGGTTCACCCTCGTCCCCTTCTAGTGTTCTCAAGAATGATTCTCTAGCTAAGAGTCCTGGCCTTTGATAACAGCACAAACGAGATTTTCCTCAAACCCTTTCCTTTCTCTTGAGCTCTCACATTCGTGCGTTGATTGTTCCTGCTCTTATTCTGGACACCTAAAATACGAGAGTGGCTCCCTTTGCTCCACTCCTAAGTCTTTCTATTTGGTCTGACAATTTTATTTTTACCTCGCGTTTCAATATATTTTCTTTGAAGACTGATAAATTTCTCCTAGCGGTGCTGCAATGTTTCTACAGCTTCTTGGAAGAAAGATTTTCATCCTTTGCAAAACATTGATATACAGACAGCCTCATTCCTTTATAATCTGTTAAAAATTTGTACTTTAAATTTTTCTTTCAGCTTTGGAAAAATTCTGCTGGGAGCAAGATCTGGAGTGTAAGCAGGATGCGGTAGCAGTTCAAACTTGTTTTATAAAGTGCAGTTTCAAGACTTGTGACTAAACAAATAGCACACTTTCCCTTTTCGCGACGTTCCTTCGTGATTGCGTGTAGTAATTTCTAAATTAAATTTCCATAATAATGACCTGGTATTATATCTTAAATAATCATCATTCCTGTAAGATTTAAAGCTTTGAAGGCGTAAATTATTTATATGGCTTCACAGGTGTGCAGCCAAGTAATGTGTACTGAGGAAGACCACGGAGTAAAGATGACCGAAAGCTAGGTGGACAACATATACATTACTCGACTGCACTACCGTGAAGCTGTCCATTCCTCTTCCAAAAAGTAGCATTCTATTACCTGTTGATGATTGCCAAACTTTTAGGGGAGAATGCCCCTTTATGTTTCTATTCCTTAATTTGCATTTTATTATTTTCAATACCATATTTTTTTTAATTCAATAGTAAAAACGGGCGTTAAACACCATTAAAAAAAGCACCAAATTTTGACAACTTTGTCAATATATGGTTTTTCTGCTCTAAAATGTCTTAAATGTTGCTTACAAATGTGGACTGGAACATTTTTGAGTAGGTATCAACATTCAAGATACCTATCTTACACTTTAATCATCTCTAATTCTTTAGTTAAAATATTTTACTTGTTTCCTCAACTTTACGTCTAGTCACTCTTTGATCTTGCAGCACTAAATCGCGCACTTTAAGTTTTCTGTTATTGGGACAGTTTTGCAAGAAATTTAGCAATGCTCATGTACACAATACATCCCTCCAATGAAGTTTAGAAAAATCCTATATTATTTGTAGATACTTAATCACCTCGTGCTCGACTTACTTTCATTTCCTATAAAAGCCAGCACTTCTTATCATTTTAGCACATGTTAGAACGTAACGCAACAATGTATAAACTTGGAAACGTGAAGGGATAGATACACTAAAGCCAGCCGTGTCCACTTAAATAACGACAGCCACTTAAGTCCACTTAAATAAATACCTTTCTGAGCAAAAGTGAGACATTAAGGATCAATTATATTTTGCACAAGTTACTCAATGCATGCCAAAAGAGCGTGAAAATCGTGAAAAAATAAGGAATAACTGGGGAAAGGTGCTATTAATTGCAATACTTTTTGTGCAATTTCTATGAAATTTTACACAGCGAAAGTGGCTCTTTGTTATGCGTAGGAAGGAAACTTGTAAATTTCTTAGGCAGACAGGAACCAGGCCAGTATTCCGTTTATTTTCAGCGCAGTGATGGTGAAGACAACGATAATGATACTGTATATTTCCGTGTATCATTTATTATTTGCAATGCTTTTTATCCTTCTTAGTTTAAGAACATGTATTAGAAAAAAGTTTATTTTCGTTCACGTAGAAACATTTAAAACCCTATCTTATTTTATTTTGCATTTAAATTTAGCATTTTGTACTTTTCTAAACAACTTATGGCTAAACTACAGAATATATTGAATTAACTATGACGGTATGCCAATATGGTGTTCTATCCCTTAATTTTTGTAACCGCCAGCAGTTGAAGATAAAAGAGCCGGAGTATTTTGACACATGAATAGATATGTTATTAAACAGAATATATTTTTTAAAAGTGGGTACTCAATTATTATTCAGTTTTATTTCTTAAATAAAAAATACGATTTCCATTACCAATAATTATTGACATCTCGTTGTAGGAAATATGTGAAAAATACGCAAATGTGCTACATGATAGTTTTTGTTGGTTCCTTTTTCGCAAATTTCGATAAAGCTCCCCCCCCTTATCACAATAGGAACAAATACTGTAAAATACGGTTTGCTTTTGTCTCTTTTGTTTCGTTTTCTAAATGAATAAGTAAATTTCATTGTTACGACTTGGCTGAAACGTTATCATATTCTTTAATAGATGTAATAATGTAGAACTCAAGTTCAGTCGCAAGAAAAGAGATTTATTGGAATTGTTCTGTACTTATGCACATATTAAGTTGATTTTGTAGAATTGTTCATTAAGATAAATAGTGCTGAGTTCTGATCACCTGTTTTTGTGATGAAGATTTTTGTTATCTTTATATTATCAGATGCAGTTCATCTACTCTACGTTTGGGTCTAACTAGTGATTACTGTTAATGATGGTAAATAAGATGAAGTCTAAAAATTAAAGAAATAAATTGAAAATAATAGTGACATTATCAATAAATATGCTCCTATTAATAAATTATATTCTTCTTCACTAATATTTAACATAATCTACCACAGTTTATCACATTCCTCTTAGTTGAGCAGAAAATTTTCGCGATGTTCATGGTGTATTTTTGTTCCTTAGCACCAGCCAAAAGAGCTGCGGTTGACAGTCGCTAACTTTGTCTCGCTTGTTTATTTACCGGGATCTCTCAGACTGTCGACACAGAAGGAACGAAAAGAACAAACGTCAAGATCGAGTTCTTTTGCTTTCTTCTGCTTCGCCAGCGAATTTTACATCAGGGTGTCTTTCTTTGATGTTTACAAATAGAAACTTACAATTACTTGGTGTGGGAAACCTTTGTCAAGCATACAGAGTAAACAGTATTGCTCCCTTCAACTATTTGTATTATAATCTAGTTTCTGCTAACGTACATTCTTATGAGCATTTCTTCCATAGTTTTAGAAATGTTAACAATTTCAAAATTTAAGCACCAAATATTTAAATTGTCAATGGGTGTTGAAGATGACAAATCTTTCAAGGGCTTCATCCCGCGGCGCTTGTTGGAACCGGAACAAGGTGCTCCTTAATATTAAGTTATTATTGTAATTATTGTTAAGATTAATATTTGATGTATATAAATATCTGAACAGATAGGAATGTTTTGTGCATATCGGAGCAAGGTGGAAGTATTGTATTCATTTTGCATGGTTCTACTATTGTGATGGCTGAAAGACACCAGTATGAAAGCCTTTTTATTGTATGTTTAAGGAAGATTTGTCGACGGTTGACCTGGGGGAAGCAGGTTATGGAAAGAGACAGAGATATGCTAAGAATTGTTACTTTCCAGCTGTGTGAGGAACATTGCCGGCATATTGTAAAAGGGTCGTTTCCACTTTCAGGGCAACAGCTGCATTGTTTACCTAACGGAACAAGGGAGACAAAGGGAGGTGCGCCATACGCAGGAAATACAGATTTCTGAGAATGCATCGGAAATAACAAATATAAAGTATCACATTAAAGAGCCTTTCCGTAAAAATAACATTTTCCCATAGAGATGGCAAACAGATGGGTAAAAACGTACGTTATCTATGTGAACATTTTATCGATCTAAAAGTAACTAAGGGAGAACAGAGCAATTACTATACAGGTATGAAAGGTGAAAGCCGACATTTTTAACCGCGGCTTTTTCAGGGAAAATAACGGACCGGAAAATTTGTAGGAGTGTAGGGAAAGAAATAGGAATAACTAATGAACACCGTTCTAAATCGTACAAATCAGAGCCAGTCTGCGTGAATAGTTGTTAAGGGATATCCAATAAAGAAGTCCGAAATTCACTCTGGTTTCAGAATATAGAATTAAAATTCGCGCAAGGAGGGGCTGTTAGCGTGTTCAGGAGGCAGTAGTGAAGCAAGTAACAAGAAGCAAGAATTCGAAGTGAGGCAGTATGGGGAAGGGAAGATACGAGCAGAGAAGTAAAAATTCGAAGTTAGGGAATAAGGGGCAGTAAGAGGGCTTAAAATTTGTCTAATTGTCAGGAGTTAGAAAAAACTATAGCTAGAACTCAGGTCTCCATGGACAGTCCGACCTATAATGAGAAAATATTACATAACAAATAAAGAGTGAGATACCCACGTTGTGTGTTTTTCTCTGAGGCCAGTGTCCGAAACCTTTTCGTTCCGTTGACTCCCATGAGTCACAAAGCATCCAGTGAATACGATCCTGAGAATTTATTATCCAATCCTCCTCCCAAAGCCGAGGCTTCAAGAACTTCAAGAATAACGATGACTACAAAAACAGCCGCTGCATTCACCAACTACAGCACCTGCCCCCGCATTCCAATACTGCTTCATTGTTTAGCGAGAATATTCCTGAGGGTAATAGATCATAAAGTCGTGTACCGCCAATGTAGCCGAGGTCGTTAAGGCACGGACTCGTGAGCTGAAGGTCTGGAATTCGATTCCCCCAGGACCGTCCTCCCTGAATTTTTTTTTTTAAGGTTTTCCCCAGTCCTCATGAGTGACAAATGTCGGGAAGGTATCCTAAGGTATTCTAGAACGCTTCCTTCCTTAAAAAAAAGTACTCATATCCCAACGTATCATTTCATCTCATGTATCATCCGTGTCCAACGCCTGTGGTGCCTCAGTAGTAAGAACAGGTGTTAAACAGTACTGAAAAAAAAATAAAGTCGTGTAAAAGTAAGTCTCAATATCAGATTCAGATACAGGTGTGCAATTGTGACACTGCGTCATGCCGGAATCTAAGAATAGATTCTGTATTATATAGAATCTATATAAATAAAGTTATTGCTTCTGTCCAATATCTTTCCATATTTCAGTGGCAGAAATAAATCATAGTTTTACGTATGGTATTAATTATTCCAATTATTTATATTTCTAAACACACAGAGTACCTGCAGCATGTAGTATTAACACACGTATCCTTAAGGAAAAGTCATTTAATCCTTCTGGCAAACAAAATAAATAAATTACAGTAAATTACCGCTTTTTATCAACAGAATGTAACAAGAACTATTCTTACTAAAACAGAGGGAATAGATACCGCTGTCCTTAATATATTGATAGTAAAAACATTATATCTCTAAATTTTAATAACAAACATTAATTATTTTAAAATTATACTGTATTTATTAGTGTTATTAAATTTATATTAATAGTTTAAAGTAATAATATAAATAACAGTAAATTAAACAATTGCAAGTTTAAGCAAGTAAATAAAGAACACTGATCTTTATATTCTGGAAAGATTTCGTCATAAGCAACTCTTTAAAATATATTAAATTATTTTCTGTACATCACGTGTTTCTTACTATTCTCCAATGTACATCCCATTCGTGTTTAAAATGTTTGAAGGTATATTGACTTCTTCTATGTCATTCATCTCTGTTTGGCTTTAAACAAACAGCAAGCATTGACATTCGCGCAACCGGAGATAGAGAGCATATGAGCGAGTGACGGCTTGCCTATTGTGCTGCAGCTGAGATGATTTGTATTACACAGAACTAAAGTAGAGAAAGTGCAAAAGGCGCAAGACAGAAAAAGAAGGAAACCCCGTGATTTAAGACAGTTTTGAACACAGAGGTAGCTTGTAGTAAATCATAAGATGTATATTTTCAGAAAAAGTAATTTAGAAGTAATAGTCTAGAAGAATACTTTCCAGAATATTCCTATAATGCAGTATCCATATAGGATAAAAACATTAATATGTTAGAAACCTGCAGTGTAGAGCAGCAAAATGCGTAAAAGTAAAAATAGATATTGGGGACGAAAAGCTTGTTGAGAAGCAAGGATAGCGTTATTATACCGTACGATCAGTTAGCGCTTTCCCCCGAAATGTTTTGCCAATGGGCGAGCGCGCCGCTCATTAGCCTGTTAGCCGGCCAGCCTGGTCTCGGTGATTAGCGGGAGTCTAAAACAATAAAATAAAGCAACTAAACAATACACAAACCAAATTAAGAGGGTCATTACTTACAAAATTATGAAATGAGATGTTGAAACTGCCCGCCTTCATTCTCCAAACATTTTTTGCAGATCTTTAAGAAAATATTCATCATTCGCTGTAGTTTATTTTGAGAAATTCTGACAATTTCCTGACGAGTATTATCTTTGAGTTCTTCTGTGGTATGCGGGTTCGCATTGTACACGGCATTTTTTAAATTTTTCCCATAGATAATAATCGCAGGCTGTTAAATTTGGAAACCGAGGGGTCAAAAATCCATACTAATATTTCTGTTTTGTGAAAACACATTGTTAACTGCTCTCATAGAATTGTTCACAGTGTGAGCATTTGGGGTGGGGGGTGGGAGAGCAGGTTTAAATCGGATTTTACATATTTTAATCTATTATTTGAGATTAAGGGGACATTACTTTTTGTGTCCGTTGCAGCTGATAAAATATCACCTTCTGCAGATAGATGGCACAGCGGCACATTATGGGCCTCAGGAGGTGAGTTGAACGCAGAGGACCATATTCTGGCCCTCTCGTTCCTCGGACCTGATACCTATCGATATATTTCTTTGTATGGGGACAAGTGTGTTTTAACCCGGCACAATTCATTGCTGTCTTTATTGATGAATGATCTCTGTTTGTCATAATGTTTCAAACCGCCTTTGGTTTCTAAAGCAATATCGACTTTGAAAGATCTGCACAAATCCCATGTAATTCCTTGTGTCTAATTGTGTCTAATTTTCCAGTAATTACTATTTCCAATTATTTTAAAATAATTGTAGTCGCTTAATTAAAGTATGTCTCTATAATAAAACGCATATAATCTTATGATTGTATGCATATTTAAGACAACAGCGAAAATACTAATGATTTCATGCAAGTATTATCCGTTTATTTTACGTTTATCGATTTTGACAGGAGCGTTGCGGACTGGTTATACCTTTCTATTGGTGTCTTCCTACCCGTAACAAAACTTAACGCTAGCGCAGTCGTGTACAGATGCCAGAAACAGGTTTATAGACTGCATTGTTAATGGGCATAAACAAAATATAGCTATTACCTGTTACGGCTCAGGTTAAGCTGATAGAATCCTTCCTTCCTCCTCGCTTGTTGCTAATATGACGTCAACCAAGTTCTGTATCGCTCTCTCTCGTGTTGCTGTCTGCAGCACTTGGTTCTAAAGAGCGACATTTCCTTCCTTGGCCGTCAGCAAACTTATAATTAACATGTATTAGTCAAACCACCAAGTTTTGAAAGCAGTTAGCCGATTGGGCGTGACCTAGTACAGGTACTGATCTATTACTACATGGACGCACGTTTATCATTAACAGGATAATGTGATAATCAGAGAAATTAAGATATTGTACACTATTATATATTAATGAATAAAATTAGAGTAATTCAGAATTTGTTTCAAATTTTATTTCAACCGAAGTTACGTCGTTAGAACTGTAAAAGATTCCGTATTTATGTTACGATTTTAAGCAAAATACCTCTGAGAGTAATTGTACGTATGTTTTATTGTCCCTGAACATTGTTTCAATATTGCTTTTCCTCACATAATTTTTATAAGCATTTAATGGCCCGTCCAGTGTCAGGCAGGGTTTTTCAAGGCGATTTTTTAACAGTGTTTAACGCCCGTTTTTACTACTGAGGCACCACAGGCGGTAAACACTGGTGATACATGTGATGAAATGATAAATTCGGAAAGGAGTATTTTTTAAGGAAGCAAACGTTCCAGGCCTAAGTTTAGAGTACCTCCCTGGCATTTGCCAATTATGAGGATCGAAGAAAACCTGGAAAAAACCTCATCAGGGAGAACGGTCCTGGCGGGATTCGAACCCCAGACCTCCCGCTCACGCCGTAACGATCTCGGACTCCCGTGGCTGTTTCAAGGCGATGAATAGAATGGATGAAATTTATGGTTCAAATCAGTCCGCGTCTTTATGTTGCCTGGTATTCACCTTTTGAGAATAAAGGAAAACTTCGGAAAATAGCTTACTCAGGCAACATGTTCTGAGTGGGATTCGAATCTGAGGTTGCCAGTTGACAAAAAGACGTGCTGCCAACTGTACTATGTAGTGCACTCCTCACACCAACATCAATGACCAAAAGTAAATTGAAAGAGTTTGTATACCCCTGCTGATTGCCATTGTTGTATAGCAGCTTCGTAACAAGAAACTGCAGACATCTGGTTTATGTAAATGTCGCGCTAAGTTAAGTTGGTAGCGATGAAATTTACATAATCCGCCTGGAAGGTTCCGTTTAGTGATCATTGCCCGGAGCCTCATCCCACGGGCACGAATAATGCAATGTAAACAAGGCTATCTATCGGTTCAGTCCCATTTGCAAAAATACCTTTGCAAGTTTCACAAAGCTGCTTTGGAAAATAGCATTTTGTATGTGTTTCTAACTGCCATGTTTTTTTATACCTGGAGAACTTTCTAACGCCTACAATTGAACATGATAGGTGCTTAATGTAAAGTTGTACAATATAAAATGAAGTGCATAGAAATAGTTTAATACGTGTGTTAATTTTAAAATCGTCTACAGGTATAATACTTTAATTTACATTCTGTGGCCTTTGGTACTCTTCCAGAATGTTAATTCCCTATTCACTAACATAAGCTGTACTCTTAAGGGAGTGATGAGTCGATAAAGATAACCCTCCTTTACGTCAATACTGATTAGCTACTTGATAATTTAAATCGTGCAGGCATGAGTGCCACGAGCTCTAGACACCATGGATTCCGATGAAAGGAAAGAAATATTCCTGCAAATTTAACAATATAACAATATTTTCTAATTTTAATTGTAATTAGACCAGATTATCAAACATTGTGCCAAGCAAAGCTTTCTCAAGCAACCCAGAACAATACTAGCACTCTATTATTACATTGAATGCCTTGGATCGAAAATTTCAGTATCAGCCACCTATATAAGCGATAGCTGAGAGCAGAGAGCGTCAAATTATGCAATTGCCGCCAAAAGAAGCATCATCTTCGGCTCTTGGATGTGCACACACTCTAGAAAGAATACTCTGTTTAGAAAATTCTTGGTGCTGCTATTGTCACAGAACATATCATTGTTTACAACTCGATTTTAATTGCACATCTGCCGGTTCTGCGGTTCTCAAAAACAGTAACCATTTTTTTTTAAAATGTATTCCTCTAACAGATAATAAGTAACTTCTGCCACAGAAAGTAAAATAAATTGCCAGTCGCTTTGTATCCATTTGTAAAACCGTGGAACAGAGCGTTGACAAAATTCAATTTTGTTGCAACTTTGGAAAGATCTCCAGCTAGGAGACTGGAGACTTCTCAACAGCTAGAGGCTTATTTCCACTACCACAGGATGATTAATGATGCTGTAGATCGAGAGGCAGCCATTACCATCAGGATTCGCAGGCAATAAATCTTTGTGTTGAACGGAGGCGTGGCGTTTTAGCTCAGAAGTGTTTTAACCATGTTGTTTTCTTTGTTCATACATTCTTTATTTCATTAATTTTATTATTTATTCCTTCCTTTCTTAGTTTCTGTTATTTATTTACGTTTTTATGCGTTGTACCCGAATTTCAATATATTTCCACGTTTCTTTGTTATATACAGGTCTATTTTTTGTCTATCTTATTTATCTTTTATTTTTCGTCTTATCCTTATTGTTGTCTTTTAGTTATTTGTCATCTGTCTTACCTGTTTTTCTTTCCTTCTACCTGAGTCACTAATTTAGTTTCTTCGAGTTATTATTCTTCACGTTTATTCCTTATTTTCCTTTTTCTTTTTAGTTTCTCCATAGGTTGGTATCCCATATTTATTATTTTAATTTTGAAAAGAAAGTTTGTTTCTATTTGGATCTAAAATGTACTAAAATAGTTTAATAAAATTATTATTTGTGGAATCACCGATATACATTTAGTTTAAGTTATGATTTTTTCTATTTGTTTTATTTCTTTCTTTATTATTTCCCCTTTGTTACATAAATTCAGCATTAAGCATACTTTTCAGTTTGTTAACATTGTCTTACCTTCCTTATTTTCATTTCGGTTGATACTATGCCATTTTTGCACGCTCTTTTCTTCTTATTTGATACCCTCCCTTTCCCCTTTCTTATCCTGTTCACACTGTAGTTTACTAGCTAATAATTGGTTTCTCGCCTATGAAAAGTTTACTATACTTTTACGAAGGGTAAACCCTGTAACCCAGGTACCGTACATCTTAAAACTTTATTATAAAATATTAAGTGTATGTGACTGCATTGGCGTAATGGTCTTAATGGATTTGCGAGCCAATGAATTACATTTAATATTCATTTGGACAGCTTTCAAACTATTTTATCTATTGATTAAGAGAGAGGTTTAATTAAACGCTTCTGCCCAAGAATTATTATACAGTTAATTTTATTTGGGGTAATGGTTTGTGAGTTTATGCCTTTTTGCAATAAATATTGTTGATTTAAAGGGAGGAGCAGCTATATTGCATGATGATAATAATAACAATCATCATAAAGTCATCCCTGCTATTAATCTGCTGGGGCATCTAGACTTACAGGAGCAGTAAACTTCATTTCAACAATCATTAACCCCACGAGAATTTCCGCCTAATTTGTCAATTCTAAAGAAACGGAATAACCCATGGAGAACGAACAGTTTTGGTTTTATGTACCCACTTAACACAATTGTACTATATATGAATCTAATACTCCAAAATGAATTAAGAAGTATCATGATTCTAATTAGTTTAAAATGTTAATCTCCTAGTAATAATATTAGTTCACAGTTGTGTAGCTTTGCTATTTTCAAAATCAAATTAATTTTTAATATTGTTTAATAAATAATGTTAAAATTTAAACTACTCTTCTACCGTATTGCAAATGTACCTTGCTATGGCATATTTCCCTTCTAGTATACTTCCAAGGCTAAAAGTTGAATGACATTATGACATTAACAAGAGGATATTGAATCTTGATTATTGGGCTACAAATCCATCTTAAGTAGAATATATATTTCTGAATTTTAACATTTTTATCTACTTCAAACAATAGCGATCGAAGACGTTTTCAGAATTGGAATGCATTGATTCTTACGAAAGATACATAGCGATATTCGAAAGTAATCCAATAAGTAAATTTCCCTATATTTTTTTTTCTGATAAACATACAACAACTTTTTTGGATAGAACATTTTATTAGGATGAGTTGACAGCTCTGAAGGGTTTCATTGAATAACGAGCATTATTTTGACGCAGTTAACCAGATCTTATGGAAGTACCGCTACAAAATAGCAATACCACATTAACAGTCACTCGGAGTTGGCCGCGTATTCATTCCTTATTGTTAAGCAAAATATGTCCAAAGGCACTTCGTGAAATGTTAATGTCAAATATCTATCTGCTAGCTTTTTGTATTTTAATCAAAGGATATTTAAAATCAGCAATGATTTAATTACGAACACGGTCGAAATTTTAGCTTATTAGAAACTAGATGTTGCATATTTACTCGCAGTTGAGTGCTTATGTCTTTGTACTTCTCATTCCATATATGCTTTGTTACATCTATTGCCTGTTGTGTTGGCATTGCTTCCTCATCGACATTAATTTCTTACTGTACCGATGCACCCAATCCTCTGGGGAGGATATATTTATGGTACTATTGACAAGACAGATAGGCAGCAATCTTTGTTCAGCAAATACTTTCTCAATGACGAAATGAACTATAAATAAATAAATAAATTATTTCCATTACGTAGTATCTAAACTTTACGAATAGAAGATATTTATCCAGTTCATTCGTAGAAATAAAAAGTATAAACACCCAACAAGGAATGACTTATTTTTAAATTTATTATGATATAATAAAAGTTCCGTGCACATTTGTTACTGAACATTGACTTAGTGCATTAAAATGATACGGTACCTTACAATAACGAAGGTGTTTTATCATCTATAAAATATTATTTCCTAAAAAATGTTCTAAAGCAAGACATTCCGAATTATTGATCTTAGGATGTTACAGTAATGATAAAATGTTCTATAATTAGAAAGCAATGCAGCATGTTTCTAAAGCAGGATCACTGTAAAAGTGTAAGCATTTTCATTAAGAACACAATGTACTTCAGTGTACAGTGCACGTATAGAGGCTGAGCTGAGTGTGGTGCAAGCATGTCGTCCCACAGATGTGGTATGTGCCCTACATTGTACAAAACATATTGTGTGTTAAGCGTGACCAAGGAACCCGCAGTATCTGGAAGGTCACATTACTACACCTTGTGTTTGGGTCAGCTCGTATAAGCGCCTGTGTCGTGCAGAGTTGCCAATGTCCTTTTGAGGGCAATAGTATGATGACCCAAAGAATGTCAGCAATGGCAGTAGTAACCAAAAGCAAGTAAATGGAAAGCCCTTGCAGGCAAAGGTTTGTTCCTAGTTGAAAAAAGTTTCGTCCTTGCACAAACTACAAAAAGATATGGACATGAGCAGGAAAAAAAAAAAAAAAAAAAAAAACAATACAGGGTCTGTCAAAAAGTTGAGGGTGCCTGCACGATTTTTCTGTTAACTGCCTAACATTTTTATGTCAGAATTATTGCTCAATTATAAATAAGGAAAATGTGTATTTATAGCTTTTTTGTTATTTTCATTTTTATTACTATGCCTGAAAAAAAAAGTATTGTAATTATGAATGTGAACCATATATTAATTCGATATTAGTATACTGATGAAAATGGAAGAATTTATTTTATATAAAAAAGAGGCTCCATAGTTTTTATACTTTTGTTCATTTATTTGTTTTAAAATAATTAATAAAACTCCGTAAAACATCAAATTTAAACTGGAATTACAGATATATCGGGTGAGTCACTAACGGTTGAGAGCTGTTTAATATTTCCGTACAAAAATAAAAATTACATAGCTTTTTGGAATAAATCGTTTTATTTCTCAACATTGTCTTCTTTCAAATGTATACAATTATTCCAGAGTTTTTTAATTCCAGCAGAATATTGAACATCTGCCGGGAAGTGTTTGTGCATGGGAGATACACAATTTGGGAATATTTCTAGAGAAGACCCGACAAAGAACGTTAATGGCTATAGAGAAGAGAGGGGAGTTGGGGAGGAGGGTGATTAAGGGGAAGGGAGGCTCAAGAGTAAGGGTTCTATTCATGTTTATGTATTACTATATAAAATTACTAATAGAATATGTAAATATATCGAATTATTTGTATATTTGTAAGTATGCATGTAGATGTGTATGTATGAAGGTATGTGTGTATGTGTGTGCATGATCATTTTGATTGTTACAAGGACGATATTAGCATGTATGGCCGTAAGGCCCATGCGACAGTTGTATTACTTGAATGCATTTAATCGCCACGGGTGGCCGAGGTCGTTAAGGCGCGAATTCGTGAGCGGGAGGTCTGGACTGTCATCCTTGACTGGGTTTTTAGTCCTCATAATTGGCAAATGACAAGGAAGTACCCTAAGCTATGGTCTGGAATGTTTCCTTCCTTAAAAATTCTTTACCAATATATCATTTTATCTAATGTTTCATCAGTTTCCACCACCTGTGGTGCCTTAGTAGTAAAAATGGGTGCTAAACACATTAAAAAAAAAGGTGTAGTTAAAACTGGTACTTCTTTGCACCAATGCATACTTTGTAATCCGCACAACTTTATCCTGCCAATTCCGAGGATAGGTGTAACGATTCATCTAAGCAATAGGTGAGAATCCCTTTCTCAGAATATCTGAGACTTAGTACGTGTATTTAGTGAATGAAAACAAGGCTTCATGGACTCTCTCCATATAATCTTGATATGCGTGACATACTGACCCTGGTGTACGGGACATAAATAAAACGTGTAAACAGCAAATGCAATGACAAGAACAGGAGGACCAGAACTAATAAATCTTAATTGTAACAAGAAGCGAGAAGGGATTTCAGTTGTACGTTAGCGCCCTAGCAACCAAGGACAAGCCATTTCTCAAACGCACGCTCTTCTCGCCATTTGTATTTTCTCTCAACTGTTACCACATTTTCTTCTACCCCTTACTTCGTCCTAACGTGTTTTTTATTTCGCTCCAGGGTTTCCATTCTCTTTATCTCTATCTCGTGTTTTTTCATCCATGATCTTTATTTAGTTTTTCCCGTTCTTCCTTTTTCTGTAGATTAGTTCTTTCTTCGTCGTTCTGTTCTCGTACTTTTAGATACGTCAGACTAGTGCACTTGTGGCAAAAAAAAAAAAAAAAAAAAAAAAAAAAAAAAAAAAAGAAACGAAGTAAAGGCTAAATAAGCCTGAGTGGTAGTTTCACTAGAAGTGCTCGATATTTGCATTTAAACGACGGAGAAAAAGGTGAATTTTTTTTTCACAAGCCAATTTGATCCTCAGGGAATTGATTTCTTCTCAGAGTGGTTTCAAACTGGCTTCTCTTCTTCTAGAGTATCGCATTTGCTTCTCTGGTATCTAATAACTGCTTTCTGTTACCGTTCCTTTATTTCTCTCGCCTGAACACCAAAAATCATTAAGGATAGATTTCTATAGTCGTCAAGTTTTCCTAATTTACAGCAAAAGAGCTTTCAAGTGTTATAAATATTTACTTGCCTAGCAACAAACACTCTCTGACACATTAATAATATTTTAGCTTCAGTCAGTAGTGGTCTAGGAATAAATAGTAGATAAACTCCATGACGAATGACAGCTTACCTACAGCTACAAGAGAGTTTATTAATATCATTGTTGTTCCCTTATTTGATCTGTCGATGGTTAAGGAGGGACCATTGCAATAATGTCTAAATCAAATCCTATTGCTCTTTGGCATTTCAACTTTTATGCAGGAATGTCAAAAAAAAAAAAAAAACAACAACTATAACGCAAATGTCAATTGATGTGATTGTATATCATTTTAACTGCAAAGTAAAGAGCATAATTTTCGTTACAAGCACTAGAAAATATGTCCACATTTTGTTACTGTGCAAACATCTTTCATAATACAGGGATTTCACATAAAAGCTATCCCGCACGCGCAGTGTTTGGATTCTCGGTGGATGGGCTGGGAGCGCCGCTCGCCGCAGACGGGATTCAAAATAAGACACGTGCGGGATATTTTTTACATGAAACCCCTGTAGTGCATTTCTTCAAGTGATTTGTGAGATGATTCTGATGTTATCAAGACTAATTGACCCAGAGTTGACATGAACCTAGATGCCTGTAATATACAGAACAGATAATAATAATAATAATAATAATAATAATAATAATAATAATAATAATAATAATTTTGCTATTCCCAACGTCTGCCTTTAATGTTTCCATTATGAAAATTCCACTTAATCAAAATGATCGTCTTTTCGATACTGCGATAAAACACAGTTGCTGACATGCCCTATACATTCAGAGATTGGACTGCTCTTATTCAACAAGCTGCATTTAATTGTCATCAGGTAACTTTAGAAACGCCCCCAGTTCTATTGGAACAGCAACGCTGATTTCTGACTCCCTGGTCAACATATTCTAAAATTAAACTGTTTAATTCATCTTCAGACAAGAAAAGTTCATTTGAAACGGAAAATACCCGCCGATTTAAGTCCCTAAACTCACATAAATAACAGTTGTTTAACAATATTAATTTAATAAGTTTTTGTTCACATGTTTGTATATTACGCAAATGCTACAATACTTAATATAAAGTCACAAACATTTAATAGTAATAGCTATTTAGTTTGGTATGTTATTACGTAAGATAAAGAATATAATATTTGAATTACAGCTCCAAACATTTATTGATATGTTTCGATTGCATTAATTAAATAAATTCATTTGCACATGTTTGTATATTACGTAAAGGATATAATACTCAATATAAAGCCACAAACATTTTATGGTAATAGCTATTTAGTTTTGTTAATTTAAGTTCATTTACCTATGTTATTGCGTAAGACAACGAAAGGCCTTAATATTCGATTTAAAGCTCCAAACATTCGTTAATAATGGGCATTTATATTTTATGTTAGGTAAGGGCTTTAATTTTCAACTCAAATAACATGAATTTATTGGCAATATGTTTTAAATCGCATAAATCTAGTAAGCTCATTTGATAGATTTCATGTATTAATTAAGGGCTATTATAATGTATGTCTTAAAGTTTGTTTGTTGGCCTTTATTACACTATTTATAATAAGAAAATTTGTAATGATTCAAAGGGACACATACATAGCCAAGATTATGAAAAGGTTAAAACTACAGATAAGAAAATTGTAATACTAAGTGAATCAACCAATGGCAAGATTGACAACATTAATAATAATTATCGAGAATGAAACACGAAACAGACAGTTTTATTGCGACTAAATAGAGACAAACGAATTTCATTCGCTTAGTATACGTATATTGAAAATGTAATGCATTATAACGTATAGTATGATTACAATACTATTGTAATAAGTGACTGTGTTTTCATCTTAAAAGTTAGTTATGCGTTGGATTCAGTCGAGAGAAATCGTGTTTGGAACTCCATTAGCAGAATTCGTGGTTCTTACTCCGTATAAAGAAGCAGTATTTTAGCATTATATAAAGAGAAGTAGCAATTAACATTTCGTGGAGGAAATTACAAAAGTATTTATGGTAAAAAGATAGGAATTACGAGTGTAAATTAATATCCATATACAGTTTTCGGAAGAGAAACAAAAATTATAGCACGTCTATCTCGTATTCAGTCTGCATATAATGATACTCTCAGAGCATATCGTAATTAGAAAAAGTGTACTGTTGTGGTAATACAAAACATTGATAAACTCCGTACATTTCTATCCGTGGTGATTTTGTTATACTTAAAATCACACCCCAGAGGCATGAATCTGAAAAATCCAGCTATAGCACCAAAGCCTGAACTAGCTGACCATATTGTAGTGATGTTAGTTACGTCAACGTCTATGACGGCAGCATCGACGACGGCGACGTCCCATTATACCATCACAACTAATGTTGGAATTTGCCCATATTTGTCGTTGACTGTCGCTTTGCATATAGCTGTAATATTATTTTTCAAGAAAATTCAAGAATGTAGTTGGGAACACCAATAAGCCTCCACAAGAGGATAAATTAGAGCCACCATTAGACAGAAATAATGTTGCAATCCTAGTAGTTCGAATGATTTAAGTATATGATTCACTTGAACTGATATATTAGTTGATGGAAAGTCCCTCACTAGAAGATTTGCGGGGCGTGAAGACCACAACTTAAACCGCTGCTCATTTTAGTATTTTAATGACATTAATAGAGATGTTTGAGTTATACCACATCGTGGATAACTGATCACTTCCTTCACAATTTCATATCTGCTCCAAACACACTATTGGCTTTCCACTGTTTCTAATGAATTGTGTATACGTTTTTATTGGATGCGTTATTTTATCAATTAGAGGAACTGGGTCAAAGCTTGCAATTATCTCGACAATATTACATACACCTCATGCAGTACATTGTTTGATATTGCACTGCTGGTCATTAAAGTTGCAGTACATTATGAGCGTTCATAATAATCATGCAGAAATTATATCTATCTTCTTGTGTATTTGTTTGATGGGGCCGTTAGGATCCTTCACGTCTGTGTGTTCATCTACCTCGATCTCGTATTCAATTCGCTGTGGATACACTTCAAGCAATTTCT
The DNA here is from genome assembly GCA_030762175.1 of Metallyticus violacea. Taxonomy (NCBI): domain Eukaryota; kingdom Metazoa; phylum Arthropoda; class Insecta; order Mantodea; family Metallyticidae; genus Metallyticus; species Metallyticus violacea. The sequence goes on from CM060838.1 coordinate 38,470,272, forward strand.
CGGATTGACATCCTGGAAACTCCGTATGCCACAATTCACCCTTGATCAGACACCTGCTTGTTTGCTGTCTTATGTTTTAGAGTCGCACTACTCATTCTGAGAAAATGTGGGGTCAGTTTAACGCGTCTCGTAAGGGCATTGCAATTTTAACGGCCACCAGTGTACTTTATCATCAAGAAGGATGCATTTCCTACTTAGTTCTTTCAAATATTTGCTATCAGCAGCACTGAAAAGAAAGTTGTAGCCAAAGAACTCTTTAGGAACTGATTGTGGATTTGCATTTTACTGAAAGATTTGTATTAGTGTCCAGGTAAAATAGGATGTTAATTTCTAGCTTCTGCATTTTTAATTTTTTACAAGGCATCATATAGGTTGACTGACAAATCAGATGTAAAATCCTAAAATGAAGGTTTTTTATTAATTTTTTACATATCCACTCATTGTCATGGGGACACCATTGTATATACCTGTATGTTGTTTTGTGTAATAGTTCTGAATCTCTTTGCTGAACGACATTTACAGATACACACTAAACGTTTTACACTATTGATATCAGCACTCTTTTCTGCTGTCGCATCTTGTGAATTAATAATTTTATATTCTTTATATTTTGTCTTATCATCCTCATCAATAAATGGATTCAAGTATTCAACATACGAGACTATGTCTCACAGTAAGTTCTTTTACTTTTACAGCCCATTCATTTAGCTGAGAGATTGTCTGTTGTGGAATGTAATGCAATTCCCAATTGTTGCGAAGTTAAACTTACTGACCCCCTAAAAAAGTGAACTGTGGGGTAACTTTAGATGATAGGGACACCGGGTTCATGTGCACAACTTTTAATTCAATTCTTGCGTTATTCTGACGTATTCAAGACGTTTTAATCATTGGGACAGGAAAACTGGTTACCTGTATTTCAATTACAATCCAGTGTTATAACATGTTCCGTAAATTTATCCAGTATCTTCAGATGCTGTCTGTATATCATATATATGTCCATGTTTAAAAGCTAGTATTTTTGCTGCGTTGAAAAACGATGTTGTGTTCTGATTTTATGATAAATTTCAAGTCAGATCTTTGTATCTCGAATTTACTTCGGTAGTTTGCATTTAAATGTTTTCAATACTCCGGTCGTAGATCCTGATTATGTCTCTCAAATTTATTTTCCCCCCCTCCACTTCTCTTTCATCACTAGGTATATCGTTACTTCTCCATTTCTGATCCCATCCTCTTACGAAAAAGCCCGTACTTCTTTTGCCAGAGAGCGATACAGAAACTTATAATTAAATTCCGTTCGAACTTATGGGCAAAATTTTAAGAGCGCTACCTAGAATAAAGAAAACGAACCGTATCCCACAGTTTTACTGCATACATTAGAGAGATCAATTATTACTTTAGGTGCATTTCATTGCAGAACAAGGGAAGACACTTGCAGAATTTAATGCTCTAGCTTGGTTTCCATAAAATTTGTCTCTCTGCATCAGTTTTCGAGCAAACAGAAACGAATGACTTTTTACAGTTTTGGCATTCACAAACGATCTAAAAAGATTAAAGCTACCATTGTGGCATTAAAATATCTTTGGAAAGAACATCAATTATAGTCCAGATTGCGCTGAAATGTGAGTAACCCCTCCTGTAACTTTCCTTTCTGTGACGTAAACCGAAGGAGATATTGAGCTTTGTTGGACGAAATGCAGGATTTATGTGAAAAGTTTTCCAGTACGGGATACAGGAGTCTTTCATATAATCGGAACATTGTTGCATTTGGGGAGAGGGTTGGGGAGTGTTATTTATAAAATTAGTTTTTTTTCAGAAGTTTTGTTGTTAAAAAATTTGGATTTATACTAAGGAAAACAAAATTTTACAATTATGTACCTGTTTGAATTATAAAGAACCGATCGGGTTGATTCAGGCAATAACGTTTGGGATTCATATTTGGGAGATAGCAGGTTTAAATTTTGTGACCGACTAAACTGACAAAAATTTTTCTCATTCAGAAAGGGCAAGTGCCAGGTTAATATTTCTCTACCACAGATTCACCGTCTGTTTCAATATTCCATACCTAAGTGTAGGTTTACTTCTATCTTATAATTGTGGTATTTTCTAAGAGGCCCTGATATTGGCCTGGCCATCCATTCAGGAAGTCCCTCAATCAAGCATTGACATGTAAGTCCCAATAACAGAGTAGATAAACAGTCAAAGAATAAAAAATTTAAGAGAGCTTTCGAAGTTGCTAATCTAGATTGAATATAAACAGCCCAGTCGATGTGCTCAGAGCATGTCGTGGTCTACTAAAGCAGACGCAGAGTTAATGAAATATGAAGGCGGTGCATGCTTCTGGTTCCGCCCAGACATGGGTAATTTCCGCTATGCTGTGTACTTACTACCTGTAATAATTAGAGAGCAGCCTTTTTATTTTACTCTCCAAAAATACATTCAAAATATAATTGCATGAATATTATAATCATTACTCACCAGAGTTGGTCCTGGTAGTAAGGTGGTAATCATACATGCCTCCTAAACCCAAGATCGCGGCCAGGACCGATGGATTTTCAGGTGTAAAAATCCTAAGTATGGCTTCCTTCGGAAGGGAAGTAAAGCCGTGAATCCCGTGTCGTACATTTACGGCACGATAAAGAACCTCAAGCTTGAAAGAGAGGCCTCTGAGCAAAATTTGTCGGCCGTTTCACGTCCTGATTTGAATGGGACGCTGATGGCCTGAGATGTTAAAGAGCGTCCATAAATAAACCGAATAAAAAAAAAGCTATTCACCAATAAGCTAAATGTAAGCTAAGCAAAGAAAATTATGTAAAGTACTTTCAAGATGTCTATATAAATAAAACAAATTCGCAGTCCGCCTTTACGATAGACACGGTTTGTTCTTAAAATGGTACAATAGTGGTTTCTCTATGCATAATTCTAAGTGTTGGGTAGCTAAAGAACAACAATGTGTTTAATGAATACAACATTTTAAAAAAAATAACATATTTTTACTAAATATGGAGCAAATGTCGAATCCTATAAAATTAAAAATTTATTATTGAAGCTTGCTATTATGTGTAGAGATCACTTACTTAATGTGGCAACTTCGCCATGCGTAGGGATGACTTACCTTCATATCGTTAAGTTTTGCGTCTAGTATAGTTGCATCATTAATTAAGACCCGCAACGTCTTCTTTTCCTACATAAATTTCGGGTACTACTTTCCTGTTCAGTAGTGATCAAGCTCAAAGAAGAAAACTGTTTGCAATAGACCATATGAGCACGGAGTTAAGTTTAGCTCACGCTATCAAAGCTCTGTACAAGAAATGTATAAAAAAAAACTAAGAAGCAATTTATATCTTTTTAGGGCTAATGCACTTCGACAGGATTGTGTATAAAATAAGCTTTTTATAGACCAAAACTTTGGAGATCACAAACCCTAAGGGAATATTAATAGAGCTAAGAAAAGCTATTATATGAGACATCAGAGAGCACATATGTATAACTGACAAGGAAGACTATTTGCACAGTTCTTATTAATCTAGGCTGAATTAAATACAATTTAAATTAAAAACACATCTGTCGGAAGAACTACATATTAAACAAAAAGCATGTCAATTTAATTAATTAAACATAGGCTTCATTTCTCACTCCCAATCAGTTCACTATAAATCTTTAAATGATACACCTTCCTTACTGTGGGTCCCGTGTTGTAGATTTACGGCACGAAAAATAACCTCAAACTTGAAAGAAGAGGCCTTGGCAAAATTTATTGACTGTTTCACGCACCGAATTGAATAGGACGCTGATGACCTGAGATGTTAAAGAGTGTCCGTAAATAAATCAAACCAAACAAGTCACCACGGATTAGTTTTCTATCTTTGCCTGACAACCTAGAATGATATTACTGTGATTTGAATTTGCAAATAATAACACAATTTGTGTATAACACAAAATACAATTTATTTTAGGTAAAAGTATAAGCATTAATATTACCGTAATACAGCGCATTTCCAAACTTCTGATTTATTAACTAATATTCTGTCCTTTCTTGTGAGGTATACATTTTGAAACTAACTAGGCAGTGAGAAAAGAATTAGATGTAATAATTTAATCGTCTTTAAAATTTAATTAGTAAGGATGAGATGAGCAATCCTAAAATATTATTAAAATTAGTTTTAAAATTTAAAATTAAAGCTCTGTGTAATGTAAATATTTTGATAGAAAAAGTCAAACAATTGCATTCGAAATATATAAGTATGACAAAAATCGTTACAAAATATGAAATTATTGAACAGGAAAGAATTTTTAGCGTCAAACTTATAAAATATTTTGGGAAAGACGTAATGCGGCAAGGTATATCTGAATGAAATAAAAGATATTCTGAAAATATGTTATAAAACAAATTATTCAAGAAGCACATTTAAAAAATTATAACATCATAGGTAAACGTTGAGCGCATGCTGGGTGAGTAGCTAATAAATCGGAAGACATTAAAACCAGTGGATCAAAATGATATTTCATATTTTGTAGTACTTCATAAAATATCTGTTAAAGTAATGTCTAAACATGCGTATGCATTGGAGACCTCTTAAGATGAAGAGCTGACAAATCACTTGGCATCAAGTCTGAGCTGCAGGAGTGCCTGCCCAAGGACAGTTAAGTACCGGTGGAAACTGATACAAGTGGATCAGTAAACACTTACTTCATGTCATACACTATGGATATCAGCTAGAAACTATAATCCCAGTATATTAAATAGGAGTGAGCAGAATTTGACAACGCAAAGTAAAAACAAGGAAGCTGGTATAGGAAACAAAGAGATTTGAGGCTGAATGCAACCAAAATCTTCTTTGATTATTATGAATGAAATTAAAAATTAAATTCATGTAAATATTTGTTATAGAAAGTGGCCTTGTTAAGACTGGAAGGGTCGAATGTTCAGAAAATGACAGATAAATTCTGGTAGAGGAATTCTTCTCTTTATATAAGGAGGCTAAAGAATGATTTCATATTTTAGCCAAAAACTTTGGATGGAAGAATTTGAGAAAAGACATGCTTCCGTAAAATGTTAACATGTTTGAGAGGGGCCAAGCTTGTTGAGACTGTTTGCGGGTCGGTCCTGGTGGTGTAGTGGTTACCATACTTGCCTCCTAAATAAACTTGGTCTATAAATATACCAATTAAAAAAAAAACTGTTTGCGGTCACACTCGCTGGAAGATTTTTTTTTTTTTTTTTTTTTTTTTTTTGGATTGATTTATTTATGGACGCTCTTTAACGTGTCAGGTCATCAGCGTCCCATTCAACTCAGGGCGTAAAACGGCCGACAAATTTTGCTCAGAGGCCTCTCTTTCAGGCTTGAGGTTCTTTTTCGTGCCGCAAATGTACGACACGGGACCCACGGCTTTACTTCCCTTCCGAAGGAAGCCATAGTTAGGATTTTTACGACCGATGGATGGTCCTGGCCGGGTTCGAACCCGCGATCTTGGGTTTAGGAGGCAAGTATGGTAACCACTACACCACCAGGACCGACGAACTCACTGGAAGAAAATGAGTATTCTCCATGTCAAAGTTTAGCCTTAAACTCAATATATTTTACTAGAATTTAAATCTTAATGCTTCTAAATATCTTTTATATATTGGTAAGTAATTGTTCTCTGTATTAAATCTGCATTCGGTTTTTTATTGCAATGACCTATGCCAAGTGCCATAGACATAGGCAATATTCTTCCCATTAATGTCAATCAATAAACAATTCCCTTCACTGGTTCTGCGAAAAACCTTGCGGGTTATTATTGGCAGTAATCTCTGTTGGGAAAACTATGTTGCTCAAATCTGCAGGAAAGCAAGTTCTTTAATCCACACCCCTACGCAGAACCTTGAAAAAGATCTTGTTGCAATCCCTGGTGATGCCTCACTTCGACTACTGCGATTTTCTGTTCACAGACTTACAGTCTAACCTAACGCAAAAACTACAATGTGTTCATAATATGTACATACGTTACCACTGTGATGTGCATCTGTTCGATCATATAACCCTCCCTAGACATGCTGTCTTGGTTCCGCCTGAAAGATCGAAGAGATCGTTTCACATTACTTTTCAAAATTATCTATGCTTCTTCTCCATCTTATCTATCTTCTCGTTTTCAAAATCTATCTTCCTCTCATAATCTTAACACATATTCTGAATCCAGCACATTACCATTGCACCATTACCATGACCATTGCACCAAACTTCACTTTACACAACATCATTCACCGTAACCACTTCCCGTCTCTGGAATCATTGCCAGGGGATGTCAGAGACTGCTGAACTTTAGGAGCATTTCATAAGAAATTGTTTAATATTATTAGAAATAATCGATCACCTTATATTCAGGTTCCGTTTTTTGCGATGCAGGTATTTATTTCTTTATTTTGTTGCAGAATTATTTGTTCTATATTTATTACTATCATAAATGTTCCTCTCTACTTCATAATATTGATAGGGTTTTTAATTTTATGTTTTGCTTGTATCTTTATTTAGGATTTATGTAGGTTGATATACATATGTATAAATTGTTATTGGTGGTGCTTGTTGTATATTATTGTTATTTTATTTTCTTATTTTTTGTGCTTAAGATAATATTTTTCACTGCCCATATTTATGCATTACTATACATTTATTTATATACGTCATGTTTTACAATGGTTTATACGTGTACAAGTATTGTCAACTTTACTGCCAATGCTGTGATTGTAAATATTGTTGTTATAGCTTCATGTAATTATTAATAGATTGGTAGAGAGGAAGAGAAGGCCTAATGACCTTAGCTCTGCCAGAATAAATAAATAAATAAATATGCAACTCATATATTTGAATAGTTTAGCATTTGATACCCATTTACCTTGTACACCATCTGCAACCCAGTTGAGCTGATGAAGCGGACTGTGGTACGTCCATTTTGTAATGAACATTCTTTTGAGAACAATGTATTTCAACAGCATGCATTTATTCATCGCACTGGTTCCATAAACGGTGCTGATCTGTAAATGCGCTAGATACTCTGCATTTAAGAGCGAATTACACATCATGTTTTGCTGTTAGCGGTCGTTCATTAGCTTAAAGCGAATTAACGCATATGAACAAACTAAATATAACACACATTTCACAAAACACGGCTACAATAGAATACGTTATGCCATTTGTTTTATTTGTTAATGAAGTTTATTACATTATTTGATTTGGGTATAAGTAGAAGAGCATTAAAATCGTACTCTCTGCGCGGTTTGGCCTTGAGAGCTTTTAAGTTTTTCTTTCTGTTGCCTATCCACTATACATAATTACCTTTTATTTTCGCAAAAAGCTGCATAAAATAAAATTAGTGTTTCTGAACATTTTTTAAGAATGCTACTTTGTTTACTTCATCACCATCTTCATCTCATTCCCCTTACTTCCTTCATTTTCTACTCTCATTATTCACACTCACCCTTTCCGGCTTAACAAGACATTTAGATCAAATATACTTGTCATCTCCAAAGCACGATGCATGCCAATGTTCAAAGAGACAGCCAAGCTCTTAACCTTTATTGACAAAGACATGACAATGACTATGCACCATGCAATATCGACATTAAAGTGTTCAGTATGCATTTAGCTATACACACTAAAGTTAAACGTAAACAATGTATGTGCTGATATGTCATATAACATATCAAAATGGAGCAATGCTTTACTTACAAGTCGCAAAAATGAACAAAATGTGTGTGCGATATGACTCACATCAGTGTGATGAGTTTGGTCTGGAGTTCTATGAACAATTGAACAACACAATAATTATTGAATAGAGTAGAACAAAGCAATCCTCACAAAGAACTAGCCCAGGTCCAAAATTGTTCTTAGTGAAGGCTTACTGTGTAAGCCATTGAATTCACATCCAAAAATCTTCCTGGACAGTCCGAGCGCTGGATATCCCACATTAAAGAAAATCGAATATCAAGCTTGCTCTATTTGAATGTGTTATCGTCCTCTAAAAAGCAGCAAAGCAGCTGTCCCTGCGCGAATTAGAAAACAAACGGTATCTGAACTCGGCTGAGACAGTCATACACCCCACCGATTCAGGGTCCAGTGTCAGTGTTGCTGACTCAAGAGTAGTTTCATCTATTCCATGAGACGAATGATACGCAAATATTGGACATTCATCATGGGGGTCAGTTTTCCCATATCTTATTCACAGTTTGTCGTAAAATTCATATTCCTGAGACGCTGCAAGCCTGGCAAATATCCTCAAATTTTTAATACATTTAATATATAAGTGATCGAATTAGTTCTCCTGATATTTTTAGGTAGTTTAAATTCAAATGTTGACATCAATTAAGTGCGCAATAAATAAATGTAAGGAAAAAAGTGTTGTCCATCTGGAAGATTAAATATTTACTGGTGTTAACCAGTATTCTTTCAAATATGATAGTTTTTTTATCAGAATGTAAAAGTATATAATGCACAGATGTTAACATTTTATCTATTGAATAAGATATGTAGCTATTCTTATATGTATTACACGAATAAAACATTTTAGGAGAGGGCATTGCATTTATTATTTGGATTGAGTGCTCATTGGGAGGTTTTATGAACTTACGTGAGGAACAACACAAGTGCAGCGTTGTCAAAAATGCCCCAGATCTTCGGTGCTAAAGCTGTGAATGAACGGACAGTTCAAAGAAGGCAGTGAAAATCTCAAAGATGAGCTACGGATAAGAGCATCAACAATAACGAATAACGGAGCACTCCTAGCGACCTTTGAGGGTAACGGCTACCAGACTTGTGAAGACATGCACAGAAATTCAACATCATTGCAGAAATCATCGGCTCCATTTCCTTCAAGCTAGGAAATAGTCCCTGGGTTTCGAATGTGTTGACAGTGGGCTCCGGAGGGATGAGCTGATATCTGATTGAATTGTTGTCACGTTATCAAAAAGCTATTTTGATAAGCTGCTGGTATGCGATAAGAAGGACTCTTATTGGATAGCAGATTATGAATCTTAACTCCAAACAACCGAAACCACCACTACACCAAAGGAAGTACATGCTCTGTATGCAACGTTACTGCTGTCAGCCGGCCAAACAATAGTCAACGTCATTGTGTAGTATAATCAGCTAGAAAAAGTCCTTTAAAAACTGAAAACTAAGGAACTTGTATTCGTAAATCGCAAAATTGTTCTTTGCATGATAATGCAAAACCACAAACAGCTAACACGGCTCGTGAAACCTTGGTTAGAAGACTCTGGTGGACCGACTCTAATCTCCAGATATTGCACCATCATATTATAATCTTTTCGTTTCCTTGGATACTCATTTTCTAGGTTAGAAATTCTGGAACTTTGTCGATCTGGAAACTGCATTGAATTTGATAATTACCGGGCTATTGCAGTAGCAAAAATTCCAGTCTTGAAAGTCTAAATAATGTTTTATTCTGCTTCCCTCCCTAAGAAGTTCTATCATTATGAAACTCATAGTCTTCCATCACGTTAGCAGAAGGATCTGGGTAGCGATGGTGACTATATTCAATACTAAGCCCCTCACTTCCATTCTATACTTAATTTAACGAACTGGAGCTGTGAATGGGGACTGAGGACGTGGCTCTCAACACTGATGTAATAATAAATTCCACCCATCCTGGCTTAAAATGGAATCACAGCCACGGATGGCCGAAGTCGTTAAAACGCGGACTCGTGAGCAGGAGGTCTGGGGTTCGAATCCAGTCAGGACCGTCCTCCCTGCCTGAGGTTTTTTCCAGGTTTTACTTAGTCCTCATAAATGGCAAATGCCGAGGAGGTACCCTAAACTTAGGCCTAGAACTTTTCCATCCTTAAAAAACCCTTTCCCAATATACCATTTCATATCATGTGTAATCAGTGTCCACTGCCTATGATGATTCAGAAGTAAAACGGGCTAAACAGCATTCAATAATAAAATGAGATCATATTAAGGAAATATCAGGTTGAGATATTTACTGAAAACGCAGAAACATCGTTTAGGCATTTATACAATAACCTTTATAATCAGTAGTTACATATTTCATCCCGTACATATAATGGACGTTAACTAGATGGTTTTCGGGAGGGATAGTAACACAACCTCTCACCTCGTACTTCCAAACTCGACTCTCTCTTCTCACCGTTAACCAGCACGCTCTAATTCATGTTGCGCATGCGCAGATTCTAATTTTGCTTACTTATATGTAATCCTTCCCCAACCGTCATTTCTGCTTCTTAACGAACTTCTGTTTCAATGCATTCCTCTACATTGTCATTCCTCTATATGCCATAATATGCTACTTTGAAACGTCTGGTCTGAAACCGACTGAGCTTTTTTGACCACCATATAAACAGCGGTTCTACTGATTTGTAGCTCTTGAGCGATCTTTGCTGAACTATGATTAACATCTCCGGTGTAGAAAATATGTTTTATTGTTTTAATGTTTTATTTATTGTCGCTTTGGCTGCATTGGTCTTTTGGCGATAAATGTAAGTCTGAATGAAATTAAGTAATTTCTGATATTAACCTTTTAAGGAAAGGAAAACACTCCGAAAAAAATCTACCCAGACAGTTGATCTGACTGGGATTCGGACACAGAACCTCCGGATTAGTAGTCGCAGACGCTACTACTAGATTAACTTAAATTTCAGCTGTCTTAGAAAGAGAAACAAGGAATTGCTTAGTTAAGGGAACAATTTTAAAGCAGACGGAATCGCTAATCGATTATGAGTAACGTACATCATGATCGAACATATGCATTACCAAATCGTCAATAGTTTCAGTTCTTCGAGATCAATCGATCTAATTTATAGTGAATTTATACCCAGACTATTCGGAGCATTGTGCCGCATTCTGGATAGTTATATTTTCAGATAATGAAGTTTAGTGCATTTTAATTCAATTTGCTGTATGCGTGCAAGCTATTAGTAGATGCGTTTGCATGTCGCTCTGATAAGGAGGGTATATAATACGTGATAACTGCGATACAGACGTGACAGGCTTGACAATGGCCCAACAACTCGGTTCCGAGGTTGGGGGAACGACGTCATAATTAACCGTGCAGCAGACAAGATTCCCTGCATAGCGACTTCCTGCCGGAATGCGTCACCCTCTCAGTCTGCAGGTGTTCGTCTGCCATCTTCTTTCAGTTTTCTTTTTACTCAGCTCTTATACGGTTCTTTTAATTACTTTTCCTTCTCACTTCTTTTTGACTTTCATTATCCGTTTCTTCACGGCTTTCTTTCTGTCACAGACCCCATTGTCTTTCTGATTATTTGTATTTTTTTTCTCTTATAATTTTACATTTATAACTTCATACATCTATTGCATTATAAGAATAACAGTAATGAACGAATGGAGTTGAAGAAAGAGAGGGTAAAATAGAAGAAGAGAAGCAAGACAAAACCCTTAGTGCTCTCTTGTTTCCTTCGATTTATTTATTCTCTCGCTGCTGGTATACGGGAATATGTTTAACATTACAGCGACACACTTAAGACTGCATTAATGCTCTCACTAACAATCTAGACAGTTTCAAATACGTGTATAATACTATTAAGGTGCAAGAGTTTGGGGACGAGAGAAAAATAAGACAATTTGGTTCACAAAAGAGTAAGATAAGATTTGTGCAGCCTTCATAAGAAACTTCTTAGACTCTTTCTGTAAACTCAAGACGTTGGCATCATTTCTACTGAATTTGTTCTACCTGAATTTTCCATGCCGCATATGTCAGGAACCACACTTTAAACTGTTTACAGGAATAAATTTCTGAAGGTTGACAAGGAATCTGTTGCATTTCCCATAAAACTGAACAAGTACAATTGAAGCCGTTCAGGTAAAATCAATTCGTGTTTATTTCGTGCAATAAACATGCTATAAAACTCTTACCTTCATCTATAAAATCGCTTGATTATCCGAATATCACCAGTAAACCGAATAGTTTTTTTTAATAGTGTTTAACCCCCGTTTTTACTACTGAGGCATCATAGGCAGTGAACAGTAATGATATATGAGATGAAATGATAAATTGGGAAAGGATTTTTATTTTTAAGGAAGGAAGAGTTCAAGGCCTAAGTTTAGGGTACCTCCTCGGCATTTGCCATTTATGAGGACTGAGGACAATCTGGAAAAAAATCTTACGGAGGACGGTCCTGGTGGGATTCGAACCCCAGACCTCTCGCTCACGAGTCCGCGCCTTAACGACTTCGGCCACACGTGGCGGTAAGCAAACTGAATAGAACTGTCATGATACGAGTATTAAAATCTGACAGTCTTGTGTTTTTCGTGCACAATTCCGAAAAGTTACTTGTATTTATAGTACTTACATAATGTTCTATGTATTTTTGTGAACAAATATAATTATGTATACTTAAAATGTCCCATTTATTCATGAAGGAAATTTTGGAATGTTATCTGAATTCTATTACTTTTATAGTTCCTTAACAGGACTTAAATGTTTAGCTAGATTCTTATATTAAGTTGGTTGTAGACGCCTGTAGTACAAGTTATAATTGTATAAATAAAGCAGGGGATAGATACGGTATTCGTTCGAAATTTTGCAAAGATAGTTATGCTAAGTTAACTTACGGATTGTGCTACATAAACAGCAAGGAGAAAGATTAATCTTAAGGGACGTATTAAACGGAAGGGGAGCCAAAAATCATATTTTAGTATTTGGAATTTTCTGTTTAGTTTGATACGAATTTCATTAATGTTCCTTGATAGTTATTTTTAATAACATTTTAATTATGTCAATGCAGAAGCCATTTTTTTATTTTGCGAGCACTTGTGCAGTTAAAAGTCCATATCTCAAGAAGTATTTGCTCTAGAAGCTATGGGCTTGTCTTGAATGATATAAAAAGTTGTATTTCATAAATTTTCAGCGTTTGTTTCCATGGCATCATCCTTTGTTGTTTTACAGTGTTGGGGTTTTTAGTTGGTGCTTCCCTCAAAAAGTTCTTTTTTTCTGGAAAAACATTTTTGACTGCAAAACTACATTTTTTTTGCATAAGTTTCCCATTTTTTCGATCCACATAAGCTGTAACTTTGAAACTTTTATCATTTATGCATGATATTATTGTGATGATGTGTATCTATTACGGTAGAGCTAGTTGTTGATTTGGTTTATTTATGGACGCTGTTTAACATCTCAGGTCATCAGCGTCTCATTCAATTCAGGGTGTGAAACGGCTGATAAATTTTGCTCAGAGACCTTTTTTTTCAGGCTTGAGGTTCTTTATCGTGCCGTAAATCTATGATACGGGACCCACGGCCTTACTCCCATACTTAGGATTTTTACGCCCGAAAAAAATCCATCGATTCCTGCCCCGGTTTGAACCCGCGATCTTGGGCTTAGAAGCAAGTGGGATCACCACTACACCACCAGGACCGACAAGTTGGAGCTAGGGCAAAATGCGGCAATGTAAAAAATAAAATGTTGAAAAAGAGAGAAAAAAAGCAAAACATTCTTGAAAAAATGGTAAGTGAAGCTGGTAAATTTAACATTACAAGGATAAGCCTTTCATACTCCCCTTAAATATACTGTATTCAGAGCTCATTTTAAAAAGGGTACATAACTTAAACAAAAATAATTTTACTCGGTTTGTGTGTTGGCACTGTTGAAACCCGTTACATTGAAAATTAGTATATTTTCATAACTTGTTTATTCAGTATTAGTAATTTATTTTAAGCAGTTTAATGTTCATTATTAGTTGTCAAAGAACATTATGTAATAGTGCCTTAAGCCTTGGGTCATTAGAGTAAAATATTAATAATGTCATCTGATGAAGAATTGCCAGCAGATAATAGACAGTCTGGTCCAGAAACATGGAAAAGGAATCGTCTTAAGAGGGGCAGGGTTAAAAATAAGAGTTTTGTTAACACTGCAGTGACAACAGCAACTATTATATTTTCATTTATAACTTTTCCCATTGTTAGCTGTTCAAGTGATATTTAATGCTTCTTGTCCTGGATAATAGTTCTCATCTGTGCGATGCTCGCGTCATTATTTTTAAACCCGTAATAGTTGGAGGTACTGTTGCAAATTTATTGGTGCAAATATAGTTTATAGCTATTTCATTGGTGCTATGTCTCGAATATATGACCAAAAGGAAGAAAAAAAGGAAGATAGTGGGTATGATAAAAACGATGACCCCGTTTTCGAGTCAGAATAGGAATGTTCCAATAATAAGGGTTATGAAGATGTTACAGATACTCTGTGCAAAAAGTGTGCTTAGATGAAAAATTTTATGACTAAATAATAAAATTTGTTGGATGTGTTTTCTTTATAAGGAAATCAAAAATGTCCTTAATTTTTTTCGTATACTAAGATATTATTTAAATAAAATATCCTTTTTAGTTTTATTGTACAGTTTTTATTGATTTGGTTTATTTACGGACGCTCTTTAACAGCTCAGGTCTTCAGCGTCTCATTCAATTCAAAGCGTGAAACGGCCGACAAATTTTGCTCATAGGCCTCTTCTTTCAGGCTTGAGGTTCTTTATCGTGCCGTAAATTTAAGACACGGGACTCAAGGCTTTATTTCCCATCCGAAGGAAGCCATACTTAGGATTTTTACACCCGAAAAAATCCATCGATCCTGGTCGGGATTGTACCCGCGATCTTGGGTTTAGGAGGCCATTGCGGTTTCCATTACTACACCACCAGGATCGACTAAATTGTACAGTTTGAAAATTATAACAACCCTTTCTGCATATAGTGTTTGCCATATATAATTGGACATCAAAACTATGTGCGAAATTGATAGATATAATTTACGCGGCCTTTAAAAACCTTCGGCTATTGCGGAGAAGGGGGAGAAGAAGTCTTGCCATGGTAGAGAGCAGTCTGAGAGCCATCTGGTCTTGGAACAGCGTTGCTTTCGCTGTTTTGGATGTATTGATGTAGACAAATGTTTGTACAGGAATATTTGGTAATAAAGAGTTTACGGTAGATGTGAGAGTTGTTTTGACTGGAAGCCAGCATGATACAGTAATAGTGTTTCATTTAAGCTGATCTATATCACCCCTTTTGCGATAAAAGCGACTGTTCTGTTCATCACGTACGAACATATCCCAGCCAACAGACGGTTGTAGTTCTGTGGCGTTTTTGCTTTCCACCTCTCAATAAATCTGTACGTGCCGTGTTCACTTGCCATTTTAAGCGCTCCTTCTTTATTTTACCGCGTCTACGGAGTTTTCCATTATAGTATAAATAATATATATCATGAAACGTTCTTTCTCTTCTCATGCTCTTTGCAGATCCTTTTGCCTGATAGGCATTTTTATTATCTTCATTATTAGCCCATATTAGCTTTTTCCAAAAAATTAGTTTCCTCACTAATGTTGCCAAGGAATTTATTTTTATTGTTATAATTATTTGCTTATAATACTTTGATTGCTTCCATGTAGTACTGAACATAAATATGTTAGAGTAAACTAAGCGGAGTAGCTAAGCGATAACGTTTGGGACTTATATTCCGGAGGTCATGGGTTCAAGTCACTAGGGGTCCACCATCCTGACCTTGGATTTTTGGGAGGTGAATATTTTCTTCGCAGGAATTTCTCTGCCCTTCACTCATTTTATTTCCTTTTTCATTGCTTCAGATGAAAACTTTCATGGCATGTGGTGTGGCAGAGCCCTTCTAATTGGCTCGAACTCCTTTTAGGGGGCCTCTGAGCCAGTCGGAACAGATTAGCAAAAGAAAGCGTTAGGGACCCAAACTCATCCATCTGTCGCTCCAAAAATTTGGCGACCCTTTGTGTCCCTCGTGCAAAGTTATTACCCCATCTTAATTGACGTACGATGCGTATGTGAAAAAGGATTCTTGCAGATATCAGTTTAAGCGATTCGCAAGAAAACTCCTGGCAATCACGTTACAGATAGAGAAACTGTTTGTTAGCTTGTTAAAAAGTTACGAAACTATTTCTCAATGGCAACGTGCTGCCGCTGAGAGCCATCGTTTTAAAATCCTTTATAGCACAGGTGAGTGCTTATTACTATATATTTTAAATACCATTTTATGCGTTCATTTAAAATATAAATACTAAAATAAAAACACTAACTCTACGCACGGCGACTGTTATCTTCCTTTTTTCCGGTTTCTACGGCTATACTTCGCAGTAAGCAGTCGCACTAAGGCGGCCCGTAATTCAAATAACCTCACTATATTTCGTCCCAGGTATACTAACTTGTTGGTATCATCTGTATAGAGCAGAGTATTTTTAATTTCGGTAACTTACGGTATTAAATATTTTCCTTATAGACTGTCAACTGTATTAGACTAATTCTCTGGATACATTTTGTTATCGTCAGGACCATTCTACTGGTAATACCATCAGATTTTACCACTTTTATTATAATACTTTATTTTAAAACTTTTAATCATTTCCTTTTATTTCTAACTGCTATATGTATTGCCAATTTAGAGTCAATATAATTTTAAATACATTTTTCTATTAGTTACGAACAATCAGAACACTCATCAGCAGCGCATGGCAGTTGAATGGGAACATAGTAGGACAAGACAGTGATCGATACATTTTTCACTCACCATTACCCATGAAGATCTGCCCCGGCTTACCTTAAGCCCCGAGCTGGGACAATCCATCATTGCGGATAGCGAACGACAGCCGATGCGTCTTTCAGCATCTTTATGCGCAAATGTCATGAACTTTTTTCTTTCTTCTTGATGTAAACTGCATAAATGGAATAAAGAAATATACATGAATGCCAATTTATGCTGGGTAAAGATTCCATCTACATCTGAAATATAAAGTTGTTGAATTCAGTTTTGTTTATGGATATCATACACTAAGATAAAAGATATACTTTGGGTCTGTGAAAATAAGACTGAGACACAACATTTTTCATATGGCAAATAAAGTCCAGGTTTATATTCTGACATAAATAGCTTAAATGGAGAAAACTGAAGGAAGAATGTATTTTTAGGAATATGGGAAGGCTGCATGTTCGATGTGCCCCCTTTTTTTCTTGTACAAGAACAGCGATTCTCATCTTTCCTGGGGAAGAAAATTATCAGTGCTGGGATAAATAGTTAATCCTTAAACCTATAAATGGGGTATATATAAATGGTGTTATATAGTTTGGGTGCGTGCTCCTAACATCAATACTTTAAAAATAGTGTATATGAGAATGCTCGTAAATCTTTTCTGACTAAATAGCAGTACAATTGGCAAATTAAAACTTCTACGTAACAGAAATTACATAAAGTTGTATCCTCCCACTTCTATGCATACCTCGATAAGCTCTGAACGTCAGGATTTGCATAAGCTAAGGATTTTAAATGTCACTATATGAATTCAAATCCAGCGAACCGTTAAATAAATCGTCACTGACTAGCCCATCTTTTATGAAAGCGGCCATGGCAATAATCGAGAAAAAAAAAAAAAGATGAAGAATATAATTAAAGTGAGCTGGAGCCCCATCTTGCATAGACCATACTCATAATATGATATCTTGAAATACATCATCAATTAAATAGTGTAACTCATTTCTGAGAAACTTCAAATAAATACTTCTTATAAGAAGGGGAACGAAGAAATACAAACCAAGAAACTCATTATAAAAGATTGTAGCTCAAACGTTTCACACTGAAATTCTGTTTACTTTGACCCTGTCTTATTTTTTTGGTCTCGGATGTAATTGTTATGAAAGTTGTTACGTGTAAGCATGAACAGATAAAGAGTAAATACTGTGCTATAGAAGTTAATGGATAATTTTCTTTAGCTCTTTGGTTTTTTTTCCCCCTGGTTGATTAGATTACAAGAAAATGTATTTCGTGAAAGAAATGGCAGATATGGGAAAGTCCGTGACATTAAATTTTTGCATCCATTGAAGGTGATTAGGGTACAGAAAGTTTTCATGCAAAGTATTCTAATTAACTTATTTTCTTAATGCAACTTTATTGTACTATCTGATGGGAGTTTGTCCACATTACATAGTACACGTTCTTCATCTTCACAGTTTTGTACTTTTTGTAGTCTCCAGCATCCGAAAGGTCCTCCCAAATTAGTCTTTCTCTGGCAAGCGTTGGTGAATTCGTTAGGATGTTGTTGAAAAATTTATTGATTTGTTTTATTTATGGGCGCTCTTTAACATCTTAGTTCATCAACGTCCCATTTAAATCAGGGCGTGAAACAGCCGACAAATTTTGCTCAGAGGTTTCTTCTTTCAGGCTTGAGGTTCTTTTTCGTGCCGCAATGTACGACACGGGACCCGCGGCTTTACTTCCCTTCGAAGGGATCCATACTTAGGATTTTTACATCCTAAAATCAATCGATCCTGGCTGGGTTGGAACCCGCGATCTTGGGTTTAGGAAGCATGTATGATTATCACTACACCACCAGGACAGACGTTCTTGAATAAGGTGACTATAATAGTACTGCTACTCGAAATTCAACTGCTCCTACTGTATCTACCATTTCTTTCGCGGAATACATTATTCTTGTAATCTAACCAATCAGAAAAATAAAGAACAAAGTGCGAAAGAAAAAGTGAAATAAAGAAAACAAGGAAATTGCAAAATGAAAGCAGTTTTGAGTTGACTACTCTTCAGAGGTAAATGTATGGGAAACCCCATCAACTGTAAAGCGAGGGGTTTGCAAACATGTATTTATAAACTTTTCTAATATGTTGTTGTTAGTAATATGTCTTTAACGTATTTTGTACAAATTGACATAGACCTGTATTAGTAAGTTACATAGTTAAATATGCGATAATAAGGTGACAGTCAGTTAAGTTGCACTTTAACACTTGTCTAATGAGTGTTCATGAATGACAGACATAAGGAGATCTTTGCCTTGTGGAATAAGCAGGCCATTTCAGCGACTGTACTCTGTTCCAGATCTATGGTTTAAATATTTTTCCTAAATGGCACAGTTAGATATGTTAAATTTTTGAAACAAAAACTTCTGTTTTTGTGCTGTTTATTCGGATTGTATCGGGAACTGTATAGTCTCGTCAACTGGAACTGTGGGAAAATATAGCGGTTGATGATTAAAAAAATATATAACACGTTTGTCATCTTGCAAAGGTAGAATATTTTGTGTTCACCTCTAAGATTGTTCCTAATAAACCATTTTTAAAAATGGAAGTCGTTTGATTTTATGTCACCCTAGAAGCATTTGGTTTAAAATATCATTCTCAATTATGGAAAAGATACGTGATCCATTATATCACTTTTTTGGAAGAGGCACAATATGTAATTCCAAACACGTATCTAAGAATTTTAAATTATTTGTCTACATCCCTTTAGAAGCAATTATAAGTTTTCCAAGAGCATCAACAGTTGACATTTTCAACACATATTGTGAGTTGATGCACTTTCAACAAGACATTAAACTATATTTTGAAGCAAAAACGCTTGTTCTGATAATAATTGCATTTGATTTCAGATATTATTAACAAGGTCAAGAATGGCATAATTATCAGTGGTATCAATGATCATTATGATCAATAATTTAATATTGTAATTCCTAGTTTGTATAGGTGTATATGCCTTTTAGACTAATATTAAAGTTATTTTTCTACAATACCATGATTGGCAGTGCATATATGTCTTTGTTACATTTCTGTGAAAGGGACGGGCATGCTGGCTTTATTCTGCCTTTAGAAAGTCTTAGAATAATACGGTTTACCTCCAAAAGTTCTCTTCTTTTGTTAAAGAGGAATCCCTTCTTCCCAAAGGGTTGTCGACACCAGACCGCTAATGTTTTATTACACTTTAAACTGGACGCAGCAAGAAATAACTCCACTTGTTATATTCAAAAGACATGCTGCATGCGTAAACTAGCACCATAAAAGAAAACACGAAACGTGGGAGTTGTAACTTTGGAAAATGTCTGGGGAGAAGCAGACCGCTAATAAATATTATTGTCTTTTGCTTAAAGGGGAATGGCTCATCATATGAAATCATAAAGGAGTACTGTGTCTGTCAGATTCAAAGGGATGCCGCTTATATATGGCCGAAGCGTGCCTTGTAGAAATACTTTATTGTGCAGGTCTGAGTTTTAGAAAATTGAAAACGGTAACGGGAAAGAAAGACTTCAACCAATAAACATTCCTCAAAATTGTACGAATAAGAATGAATAGGCAATATTAAAGATATCATATAATAGCCAATAGAAAGTTAGAGTTGAGTAAATTTCAAGCATATTTGAAGAAATGAAAGTTCGCAGGGGCAGAAAGAAATCACATAACAGATTTTATATGAAGTATAAGTTTTAAATTTTGGGGGACAGATTAACTATAGAGTAACGGGACAGTACGGGGATCACGACATCTAGTAGGGGATCGGGCTGTATAATACAGTGATATTAGTAAGGCAGTCAATAGTTGAAAGATATCACACTACAGTTCAGTGAAAGAAATACGTCGTCATTAAGACAATATGCGAGTTACATTATACCAGTGTTAAAGTTACGACAGTCACCGTGAATTCGCTACGGAGAAGTTCATTTAAAGTTAAACTTAAAACACGTGAATATTGTAAGTATATCATTGATTGAATGCAGTGAACTTTAGACTGAGGGCAACTATACAGTAAATATAAAAACAGACATATTATCACGCGACGGATGCTCAGTATGTCCTAAAACCTTCAATTGTCCAATAAATTTAAAGTTCAACTAGACCCCAAAATTATATTATTCCAGTGAAGAGTCCCTTTCCTTCCCTAATGACTCCAAGTAATTAAAAACAGTACATAATCCCCTGAGGTACATATCCTCTGCTTTGGAACCAGAGAAATGGGAAACATCGAACTCCAGACTTCAAGGGCCGGGGCAACACAAGCAGATCATCTAATTAATTAATCAGCATTAAAAAATAATCTATAAATTTAATCCCCGTAAATATTACACCCCACAATTAAATGCCCGTTCCAATTTTGAATTGTATATTTTAATAAATTACTAATAATGATGATAATGAAAGCTCTATGGGCAGTGAGGCATTCATAGATAGGAAAATTCCGTGTAATATTCTGTTGAGCTTAATTATTGGACATACAGATCTTGATATAACGTTCTCTCAGAGTTCAATTACAAATGCCAATATCGCAGGCTCATACACAAGAATCTGTAATTTGGCGCCCTATTTTGACTGACCGAGTGGTATTTAGCTAAAGATTCAATTCGCACACAAATTTGAGGGCTTTACTTTGCGGCTGAACAAGCTCTCACAAAGATCAACGTTACAACACAAATACGCAACGGTTTGTGATGTGTTTACCCATCCAAACACTGCGCGCTCTTGATAATGCCCTACGTTCACGTTGGAGTATTTATTTTCTGCCATACTGCCGTTTGCCTCTCTGGTTTATGACCAAACTTGTTTGTAACCATCGTCATATCTTATTAAATATTGATGTTCAACTGTTGAGCTAATTGTGCGGTTGGCTATTTACGCTGGGTATGTTTTATCGACTGTTATCTCGTGGTATGCAGTTCACTGGAGATTCCGCAACTTTTGATGTTTACGTCATGTGTCCATTGGTAGAGGCTTTGCATATTCCAACTATAATCTTCTGATTACAGCATGATTACGGTGACATAAGCAGTACAGTCGTAATACATACTAACAATTTCATGCTGAAACAATGACACGCACGTGTGAAAACCTTTATTCAAATGTTTTGTTCCCAGTAAAAGATTTGTCAGGTTTTGAACAGAATAAATCGTTTTTTCTTCTGGGATGAGACTAAATATCTCATGCATGTAAGTTACTACAGAACAATTAAGTTTCAATTAGAATGATTTTTTTTAATTTTAAGTAGTTATAACAGATTTTTCAACAATTTCAATAATAAGAGTATTAAAATAATGAATAGAAGAGAAAATGCGAGCAGTATTCTAGCTCAAGATGGCACTGCCTGTGCTAGAAGAGGATGCCAGCCCAAATAATGCTATGAATATACAAGTAATTCCGGCTTTGTTTACCGTTTTATCATATCTAACTGCCTAGAAATCGCAATATAAACAAAACAATATTAGCAAAATAAACAGCCAAAGTGAATGCAATGGCAGATTTTTTTTTAAAAAAAAATCATTGGAGTTATTGATCGTACACTCTATATTTCTTGTTAAATATTAATAATTCTAAGGAAAAAGTAAGTTGAAACATGGTTTACAGAATATAATTTTATTTCTGTTGACTTATTCTTTCCTTTAGGCAGTACAGATTTGTTGCACTTTAAAGACTTAAGTTAATATGTATTCTCATACAATATATTATTCAACTGCAAAATGACATTTTCTGATATCAGTAATAAGTCTACATCAATGACGCTGCTAAAGACATTTAGTTATCTTCGCATGCGTCACATGATAAAAAATCCCCCCCCCCCGCTATTGCTCAGTGCCCATGTTTGGCATATCTGATCTAGACAGTCATGAAATATATCTCTCCATATGTTCACTAGAAAAATTTTGTGTGATTATTATATCCTCTTGAGTAAATATGTTCAATGTGCGAGGAAGGCACGTTCTTGGTCCAGCTGTTACTGTAATCTCTAATGAAGGTGAGGACTGCAGAAGAAATTTCCTTGAAGAAGGCTGACGTATGCATGACTATTCGTTATTTTAGATGTCTCCAAGACAATCGTTACAAACAATGCTGCTATCAGAGTCAAGTAAACTTTTCCCCTATCATTCGCATTCTGGGAATTGTTTTTTTTTACTCTCTGTTTCTCCAAAGTGCGCCTTGCTTTCATTTCCGTTGTTTCCCTGATCTGTTCGCCATGCACTGCAAATATATAGTTTTAATAATAAGATTATCAGGAAAAGGCGAATCACACACGTAATTCTTGGATGAAAGCTCGTTGTCTCTCCTAGGAATAGCTTTTAGCCATTTTGCTAAATCTTAATGTGTCTAAATATTGAATAGTATTTACTTTCACACTTTTTATAACGGGACTTGCAAGTGGTAACCATCTTCTGTTTCTACTTCTCACATTGCACAAAAACAATTTCATAAGCACTAAATTTACTTCATTTTTAATCGAACACTAGAAACTTTTGCACAAGGTACAAGGTACAGGAGCAACTTCCGAGATTTACAGTTCACACAAACTGATCAGACTATCCCTTAGCGACGATAGTGCTGCTTGTTCGTGTTTTCAACATAAATCCTTGCCTTCATTTTGGAGGCGATGCACTTTCTTTTCTGTTCATGATGGTATCAGTTGCAATGTGAGTGGAGAATATGGTCTTAGAAATTTGTCACTTCAATTAGCTTCTATCCTCACATTTCATAAATTTTCAATAATTTCAGTATTAAGTTATGCTGCAATATGTATATGCTTAAATAGAAATAAATAACTTCCCTAAATATATACACCTACTGTGATTCCTTGAGGACTCTGTGTATCTATTTAATTAATTGCTATATCTTTAAAATGTTATTCTTTTTTATCTCTTATAGAAAGTTATATATATGTTGTTGCTGGTATGGTTTATTTACGAACGCTCTTTAACATCTCAGGTCATCAGCGTGCCATTCTATTCAGGGCGTGAAACGGCCAACAAATTTTGTTCAGAGGCCTCTCTTTCAGGCTTGAGGTTCTTTATCATGCGGTAAATGTACGACACGGGACCCACAGCTTTACTTCCCTTCCGAAGGGAGTCATACTAACAATTTTTACACCCGAAAAAAGCCATCGATCCTGGCCGGGTTTGAACCCACGATCTTAGGTTTAGGAGGCAAATATGGTTGCCACGATACCACTAGGACCGACTAGAAAGTTATATATGAAGACTACAGGAAGAAAAGGGAGAATGTAAGTTTTTTGTCAAAATTTAAATAATTGTTAAAACAAGAGTTTATTGTTAGAAGCAAGTAAAATATCACACCATCAAAAATTTAATAGGCGGAAGGGGGAAAAAAAACAAAAAACTGACTGTTGTAAGTTTTGTCGTATAGGAAGAAAAGGGAAGGGGAATGTCATTGTAATTGAAGTTACATTATAATAATTGTTTTAAATTAATTTATTGTAGAGTTTCGCTAGAGGGAGCTTTATTTTCTATAATCACGGGCGAAGGAAATTAAAGACCTAGGTACTGGAGGATCCATAGAAACGTGTGTGTATGTGTTCGGTAAAAGAAATTAAGAGTTTAGCTACATTTACAAGATTTATTAAAACAATCAGTAATCACAGACTTTGAATTCAAATTTCACGTGTTGAAGTAGCTTGGTACAAAATCAAGTTGTGTGCAGTATAGGAAGTAATTACATTTTAGTAGAATAAATGACCACATAAACAAGGAATAAGAACAGTTTCCAATAAGCTTTTAAATTATTCTATGGTTATGTTAGCGAATGAAGTTTTTACATTTTCTACCCCTAATTTTGAAATTGTAGTACTTTATTCCATAATACATGGGTGCCTCAAAACTTTGTGCTTTTATCAAGCGCAGAGTTAGGGCTTCCCAGCCCAATTCTTTAAACTTTTCGAAATGAAATATCTCCTCCTTTTTATGAAATTCACCACCCTTCTCTTAACTTTCTCCATCTACATGACTTAACCCTTAAGAATCCCAGCATAAAGGATATTTCTTAAAGTGAATTGATTTTCTATTATTTTAAAGACATTTCAAAATTGTAATATTTTTAATTTTTACGGTTGTTTTTAATTAAATTAAATTCGAGCTTTTATTTTTCTCACCTGAATGTTTTGCTAATCTTGACATTTCCTGTTCTCTTGCCTTGATCTTCATATACTAACATTAGAGGCTCGATTAAAGAATATGAAAATATTTTAAATTCGTCCCCATCTTATCGCTTAGCTTTGACAAGATGGTTACATTCCTAACGACGCTGCGGCGTTCTACATTTGGAAAGGATTTGCTAGCACTTGTCGTTCGCTAATTGCTACTTGTCGGCAGGTAACTACGTCACAATTAAGGAGAAGTAGAAAGGGAAACGCGTGTTAGGACGGTGATAGAACGCCAAGGATGTTACTCTTCGTTCGGGGACAGATGTACACTCTTCACATCCGATTCTCATCTTGCATTCCTCTCGCTTTGCTCCATGTTTTCGATCCCTAATTACGTATCTCCTGATTTTGATGTCTTCGTGTCTCTCTTTGTTTGTCCGTGACTCGACCCACCTATGTACTCTTGGCAGTTCTGTAGTTGGCTAGAGGATGTTGTCCGTGACTCGACACCTATGTACTCTTGGCAGTTCTGTAGTTGGCTAGAGGATGGATCATAGTATCTGTGTTTGCCGAACCGTATTTCGAACTCTCTTGCTATGTTAATCCTGTGTGTATTACTTGGGCAGAATTTCGTCCTGGGGTTTAACGCCAATACCGCTGGACCCTGTTATATACTTGGAACCGCCGAAGCTGATTTTTAATATATATTAAACATTAACAACTAAATCTATACTAAATGTAACATATCATTACAACATATTTCATAACGAACACACAGAAATGTAACTCAATTAAGGACTATAATGTGCCTATGGAAAACTTTTACGGACATATTGTTAATATAAATTCTAAAACTTTTCCGTTGTCTTTAGCCGGAAGTAAGAAATATACAACAATGCAAAAGTATAGAGAATATAATATAATTCCAATGTATTAGTTACATTCAAAAAATTACTTTATTCTCTTTTCTGCAGGGCCCAAAAACGCACTTATCGCGATAACATGTAACTTTAAAACACAAAAACGAAGAAATAAAATGCGCACATCATCTCACATTTGATGCAATTAAAGGTAGGACCCAAGAAGACAAGTTTCCTTCCTACATGTCAGTTTAAGGTAATCAATCACCTTTACTTGTAGATTTCATATATAAAGTTTGATTTTATGGAATGAGAAGTCAAAATTTCGAAAATGAGTTTCGTCAAAATGTTTTAAATTACTAATCGTTAATAATAAGAATGGTTTTTGGGCAAAGGTTTAATAAGTAACAGTTAATTACTGAAGAAAGGAATCACAAAAATACCGGATTTGTCAATTGCCTTAAAGATGTATTCTCCAAATATTATTTTTTAAAAAAGTAGGGACATTTAGAATATTTAAAAGAATATTATAACTGTTACGAAACTTCCATCAGAAACTACAACAAACAATTAGACACCTCATATTTCTCAAAAAGTATACATTTATACAGAAGAAAATCGCCTAAAATTTCAAGAAATGATAGAATAGAAAAGAATAACATAAGAGGGAAATGCGATATGCAGTTTATTAAAGAGTGAGTAATTACTATAGTAAAATAAAAAAAATATTTCAGAGGCGACTATTCACAGGAATATTAAAGTACTCATCTGAGCTACATTATAGCTATTTACATTTTGCATAGAGTGGACTCGAATATTTTATATACAAATAAAGTCCAGTTAATTTTTCTCGCGATGCTTAAATTTCAAGAGTTGGCAACAAATAAAGTAAAGGTGGGGCAAATTACTGCCGAGAGACTATTAAGTTGTTAGATTCGATGTTACTCAGTATTCCGAGAAGCGCGGTTAAACCTGAGCACCCCGAGATAATTATACAAAGCTTGTATGCTGCGGGAATTTAAACTGGGTAACAATGTAAGAGCAGCGTCGCGGTGTGAATGAACGAACGTCACAAAGATGGTTCGCGAAGTTCTAAGAAGGCAAAGAAACCCTCAAAGATGAGTCACGGACAGTACATCAATGGATAACGAACAGCAGTACGAATTGTGAGGATGTGACTCGGAAATTCAACGTCAGTACATAAACCATATAGCTGAATTTCCATACTTTGGGAAAAAGATGTCCTGAGTTTCACATTTGTTGACAATGATTCAAAAGGAGTCATTAGACGATGTCTGTTTTGCATTGTTTTCACGTCAACAGAAAAAGCCCTTACTTGACAAGCTGCTAGAGAAGTGGATCTTCTACGACACTGCTGGCAGCCCACGAATCTATCACCAAATAACCGAAACTACCACTGCACCAAAAGATAATGCTCTGTGTTTTGTGAACTGTACGGGGTTAAATGCTGCCAGTCTGCCAAACAGGCATTATGTACTCAACTGTGGATTCATGAAAAGCTGAAAACTAAGGAATCTGCACTCGTGAATACCAAAAGTGTTATTTTTTTACATGATAATGTAAAACAGCTATAATTGCTCGTGCAACTAATATTTGTCTTGGTTGGGAGATTATTCACCATATTCTCAAGACATTTTATCACCAGATTATCATCTTTTCCTTTATTTTTATACAATTACCTCAAAGGACAGCAATTTTGGAACCTTTGTCGATCTGGAAACTGTACTGAATTGATTTTTTTCTTCCAGCACTAAGGAGTTCTACCACAATAAAATTCATACTCTACCATCATTTTTGCATTGAAATGGTAGCTATATTTAATACCAAAGATATTATTTTGTTCATAATATTATATTTTCAAATATCTGATGTGAAACGCACATATTCTTTCATAGTCAAAGTATACATTTAAGTATACATTTTATTATTATCGGTTGATTATCAATGCTTTAAGTGTTTGATAGATTGATGCTACTCTTTGTGGTTTCCCTTTGTTTGTTTTCTTTCTTTATCATTGTTAAAATGTTTATTTATTCCCACTTTTCTTTTTACATGCATCTGCATGCATTTTGCTGTGAATGCTTGGAAGATGCCACCGTTACAGTTGCCGGTGTAAGACTTTCTATAATTTGACTAGAGAAACTGCTTCAGTTTGCTTGTTCAACTGTGGATAATCCAGCTCCCGCCTTTCTACTGATCTGCATTTCAACAAATGCCTGGAGCTTCTCTACATTTCGCTTCGGAATGTCAATTAACTAACATAAAATCGTCAGAGCTTTGGAATGTAGTTATGAGAAATTAATTGCGAGTATATTCCTGCTATATGAGGTGTTTGGGAACAGAGGCGGCTGTTGCTGAACTCTCCAAAAGCTATCACTTGTGTTCAGTTTCACAAAAACAGAAACGTATAATAAAATAAAATTGGAAAGGGTGAATTGTTGAAAAGTGTGAATTTGTGATTGTCAGCGTCCACATTGAAAATATTTTCTACTTTAGGAGAGTTTACGTAATAATAGAAACTTCTGCGCATGTACAGAGTAATCTTTTGAATTTAAGGGAATCAAATTCTGTCTCAAAAATGTTGCTGTTTTGCCTGCTTTACGACTGCTTTACACGGAATTTCCATTACGTCTGAGGTTAAATGTGTCAGTAACTCTACTTTTATTTAAGTAATAAATTACTTGTTCATTTCAAGCTAAAAAGAAAGGGTTTGTGCTTATCTTATGTGGCTTACATTTACGGCGTTAAGGTATGTAGGCTTGGACAGAAATATCAGCCCTGAGGTGTACTGTTGAGCCAAATTCTATCCTTTATGAAGGTAGGCAACATCTATTTTAATAGCAATTCATTATTATTATTATTATTATTATTATTATTATTATTATTATTTACAACTATCCCAAGACACACTAGGTAGATCTTCGGGTCAAAGTTGCTGCATTAGTGGAGTGCAACCATTCGTAGAACTTTCCTATTGAGGAATCATTTTATCGGGAAAGCAACGAATATTGTCTAAGTTTTACAGACCTTGGTACATTTGAATTGATATATCCCATATAATAACTAAGTAATATCCATGGGCAACCTATAATTTTATTTCTAGAGACCCTTGTTCATAATAAATTTTGGTGCGGCTTTCTTGTTTGTAAGCCGCGAGTAAAACTTCTAAACTTACCTAGAATAACAAGGAAGAGTAAACATAGACATTCTTAGAAGATGGTGTGAATGCGTGAAAATCAGTAATCTACCCATCACCTGAAAGAGTGCGTCGATTTTTATAGGTGAAATTGGACCAAGAAGGAGAAAATGGCGGCGTAGAATGCTGGCATCACAGTTATAACAATACCAAGGAACGCAGTACGCAGCAGGAGGGTAAAATAGAAAACTACGTCATTGCCGTTTTCTTTCATATATGGGCAGCATTAACACTATAATTCCTTTGACCATTTTGAAGAGAATACACAAAAGCACTAACCAGGAGATGGAACCTATAAGTTTTGTGTTTATTTAGACGCCTAATAGTTATAAAGGGTACTAATGTAAGCTCTTTATGAATAATCCGTGAAACAGAGCACGTATTTATATCAGCATAAATTTGAATGAATGTTGACTTGCAGAAACGTTAGCAGTAATATAATTTCATAGCATTCGGGAAAGTCAGCGGCGTTTCCAATAAGCGATCCTGAAATCAGCTATGCATTCTGCTGCGCGAAGCCATTTTGTAGATGGTATCAGATATTTCGCAAGAAATACTTCGGAATTTCATCTTTTTACGGAGAGACTTTTATTTGAAATGTATTTTATTTAGATAAAGTATATTGCACATGTATGCAAAATATGAAATGCAGGTATATCCAATTTAGCACAAACTTTCACTGTAGTCAGTTCTATTTATTTCTAAGAGCCTCATGCGCATTCTCATAGCAAATGACTAATGTGAATTACTGGATGCAGAAAGATGGATGCCATAGCTGCGCTTAGTACAGAAGAAGAAAACTAAAGCTATACAAATTGAGGTATTGTAGCACTTACTTGCGTATGCCTCTACCTTAGAGTCGTATCTGGTGGTCTAATAAATATGTTTGATACTTGAAGCTAAAAAGTGAAAAACGTGAAAAATATATTAATGTGGGACTTTGATCAGTAAAATTAATCACAGACAGTCTTAGCTCTGCAAGAATATAGAGGGATATTTTTGTACAGAACGATCCCCCCCTAAATAAAAGAAAACCGGTGTATGCATAATGATTTTAGCCCTTTATTTTATATGCGTATAGTATCTAGCGCTAGTTATCCGCGTTTTCCTGGTCGCCATCTACAGGTCAATAGATGCACGGCCTGGTGTGGGGTATGGAAATCCTTAATGCAGCCATTTTCCCAAACTACCCTATTAAACATTTTAACAGTGTTTAACGCCCGTTTTTACTACTGAAGCACCACAGGCGGAGGACACTCGCATAAGACGAAATGATAAATTGGGAAGGGACTTTTTTTTTAAAGGAAGGAAACATTTCAGGCCTAAGTTTAGGGTACCTCCCCGGCATTTGCCATTTATGATCGCTGAGGAAAACCTGGAAAAAAAAAACCCAGTCAGGAAGGACGGTCTTGGCGCGAATCGAACCCCAGACCTCCCGCTCACGAGTCCGCCCCTTAACGACCTCGGCCACATGAGGCGGTCCTATTAAACAAGAAAAGTTTATTGTTTTCCATTCTTCCTGTCTTTAGCTGTTTGTATATTTACAGAAAGCAGGCCATTTGTATAGCTGGCATATTTTATAAACATTTATATATAACAATCCTGTGCTTCTGAAATAACAGTAAGGAAACGCCTATGATAGAAAGTATTAATAGTAATAAAATGTGTTAGTAGTTAAAACTATATACGATTATGTCTGGTAGAGGCAGCCATAGCTGTGCCTTCCACTTAAGTAGCTGGATGAATTACCTCTTTCCTAGTTGTCAAACGAAAGTGACTTTTGCTACATTCATTGTAACTCTGAAATCAAGCTTTTAAAGTACAGCGTGTACATGTTAACAAAGTTCTTTTATTGTTCCGCACTGTGTGTGAAATTACGAAATTCTCATTAATTTCTGAAGTTAGGGTGAAGCCCTGCAATTGCACACCCGTACAGGAAACGCTTTCAAAAGTCACTTTGGCGTCTTTCACAAGACTCAGGAGTTTCCTCTAACGTGCAAAGCAGCATGGGATTTGGCGGTGAAACCGTAAAACGTCTCTGTGTTCACGTACAGCGGCAAGCAATATCCCAGAGAAGAGAATAACCCTCTATTATTTCCAGAGAATTCCTACATTATGTGAAAATACAAACTAATGTGTAGAGTGTTTAATGAATAAGATACGAAAAATTCAAGATTACAATATTCGACTTATTGTGTCAATACTTTAATCAATGGGGTGCTGTGTCCTGCCCCACTATAATTGCGTCTGTAAGGTGGGAACATTATTATTGTTTTTCACATACCCCTCAACACATTTGAATTTAAGAGTAGAGGGGAACAGGGCTTAGCTCACATTCTTCTAAATCAGTCATCCCCTAGATTGAGTTTTACGGAGCATAGCTCTACTATACAATAGTAAAATAAACTGATTCGTTATAAACTGATAATTATTTGTATAACTATAATCAATAGGTGTTATAATGTTTAAATTCAAGTAAGGAGTCGTTACCCCCATTCTAAATCCAGGGCGTTGGTCTCTGGTTCACAGCAAACTGCTCTGTTTTGGTTTCTACCTCAATACATCCCCTATGCTGTCTTTTAATCCGGATTTCACAAATTTAAAGGTACACTTTCTTCCCAATTTTACTTTTCTCAAACGTAATCATTACACATCCTTAAATTTTCCAAGCATAAAATTAATTTTAAATGTTGCAGCGGTGTAAACGAAACAGTGAGGAAATAATTAATTTGTATCGGATGGAGGGAAGTTTTGGAAAAAGGAAATTAATTTGATTGTTTTGGATTCTCAGCGGGTAAATGCTACTTTCTTCCTCTCCGACTTATATTTTTCCCTTGCTGTTGAGACTCTAATGTTGGATACTTTTATGGTTCTGTGACCATAGAAGAAGAAGTATATGGGGATTGGTAATATTTTTCGTTAGGGGGATGAAACACAATTTATTGTTCATAAACTTTACCACATAAAATGTACTACCGTTATTTTCTGGAGAATATGTGCCACTTTCGCACTAACTATGACGATCACTCTGACGTTTCTTAATTTGATAAAAACTAATCCTGAAATCAGCTAATCCGGAGACGCAACTGAACTCAACTAATAAAGCTATTCCACTTAATACTCTCCCACTAAATGGAACTGAGAAAGCCCTTTCAATAATAATGCCCCACTGAATCTCTTGCAAAACTAACTGCGGGCCGCAAAATTACAAGACTTAATAAGCATGGCCTACGTGACTTTTTGCATGTGTATATTAACTCGAACTGCTAGTTTCTTCTCTTGAATAGGTTATTGGACTGTCTTTTCATCCCTGTAGTTGCCATATGTTTTATTATGCTTACCCTGCTTTACAATTTTCTAACAGAATACAAATAAACATCTTACTCAAGGATTCTCCTTTAGAAATTTCTACAGAAAACATCATTTGCTTGGGTCATCTTTACAAATATTGTTACAATAGGCAATTGGAATTGCCAGGTCAGATTTTATGGCTGGAGTAGCTTTCTGCACACTTGCGAGAAAATAACATTTTACACATAATAACTCAACAATAAATTGACATTATACTCATGACTGTAATAAGGAAGTTACATAAAAGTGTTTGCTATAATTACTCTAATAAATATGCGAGTGGCAGCTTATAAATTCTGTCTCAATGGATGTCCATAATTTTTTATTCCTATGTCTGAGGACTAAGTGAAAGAAAAGATTCCTCATTCAGCCACAAGCTTACATAAATATGCTGAATCAGTGCCTTCAGGTTTTGCTGAACACTCCAAAATTTACTTAGGTTACAGGAACGCTGAATGCTGGTAATTAATAAGTTTATAATCATAGTTTTAGTGTTACTACAATGTGCAATTAAAGATTTCAGAGGTAAACGGATATACGGGTTTTCTAGTCTTAACTTACTCAAAACAGATTTCTACTTTTTGGTCGTCCTATACTTCAAATATACGGGACTACTGAACTTGTTTTGACATTATCTTTTTCAATGTTTACTTGAACCATCATTCATAGTCTAATAAAATCACCTTCTGTGAGAAATTTTCTAACTTCTGTCCACTCTAAATATGACAATTTTTATCGTCTTCCCATTTAATTTATCTTGCAGTTGAACCTAGGATTTTCTACCCTTAAAATCAATTTTTAGGCGCCTAAAGTAGCCTTTGAAATTATAAAAATAGACACTAAAATACAATTTTATGCACGAAAAAATGTGTTTCCATCTACTCAAAACTATAACTGTTAAAATGCAAATTATTACTAAGTATTGAGAATTACAGTATACATTGAAAAAACAATAAAAATAATAGTGGTTAAAAACTGTAGTTTTACTGTGTATTAAATTATATTGAAATAGTTATCGAAATTGCTTTATGAATGCTGATATGTAAGCGTCAACATTGCAATTAAATTAATTAATTTACCAATTAATTTATGTAAATAATTTATTCATAATTGACATACAATACAGAACAACGACTTTCTCCAAATTTACTGATGTTAAAATTTTATTTTTGTCATATGAAACTATTTTATAAACTGAATAATGTTTTCCACTGGTACCAAATTAATGGATGCATCTACCATTCTTCTTTAATTTTAATTTTAATTTATCCCTATGGAAATAAAATAGACATTTAGTCTAATTTCTAGGCTTAAATTTAGGGTTTTCCCCAGCACTTGCCATTTATGGAGACTAAGGAAAATTGGGGGGGGGGGGGATATTTGTCATGGTGAACTGTGCTGGTGGGAGTCGAATCCCATACCTCTCGCTCATAACCTCGGCTACCCGTGGCGGAGAATTTCCGTGTTGATTGATTTATTGATCTGTTTTATTTACGGAGGCTCTTTAACATCTCAGGGCATCAGCGTCCCGTTCAATTCAGGCCGACAAATTTTACTGAGGCCTCTTCTTTCAGGCTTGAGGTTCTCTTTCGTGCCGTAAATGTACGACACAGGACCCAGGCTTTACTTTCCTCCCGAAGGAAGCCATACTTAGGATTTTTACGAAAAAATTCGTCCATCCTGGCCGGGTTCCAACCCGCGATCTTGGGTTTAGGAGGAAAGTATGGTTACCACTACACTACTAGGACCAACAGAACGTTCTTGTGCTGCGGTAACAGAATACAAATAATTATAAGGAAAAGAGGATTTAAAAGAAATACGCTTTCCTATTCAACTAGAAGTTTGCCATACAGTTATATACTGTAATTGTATGGTAAATGTTGTTTGAAACAGTTTTAATAGCAAATGCTACTTTGTAAGGCTCGTTTTCACTGTCGTATATGCCATTATATTTTTAACTAATGAAAGGTTATAAAGTATTTAATATGTGCCTAAAAGTTTAACAATGGCGTCGATGATGAGATTGATAAGAGAACTATGAACTTTGCTTTATGAAATTTCAAAATAACTGAACATCATTTTGAGGAAGGGCTTATCTTTGACCCTCTTATTGGCACATAAGTTTTTGTTTACTGCAGTTCTCTACTTGGGAGAATGGAGTGCAAGCTCGCTCTATCTTCCATTTCCCTCCTTAAACTGGGCATGTTCTGCCTCTTTAAGGAGTACTGTGTATGTACAGCAAGGAAGTTGATGGAAACTTGCAGCCAATACTCCCTTCCCACTTTCCGCTACATTACAGCATTATCTTGATAGAGAATTGTTAAACAGATTCAGTGCTGCACTCCGGGTAAGATTACCTTCCCATCAACAATTGCTCATGTTCATCATCCCTTAGGTTCCTTTAAAAATATTAAGTGTATCGATGAACTAAGGAATTGAGTGCTTGTAAAATAATTGTTTTTGAAAGTATTGTTAGTGGAATAATATTCATGTCCTTTTGTATTTATGCCTTTTAAAATATGGAGTTCTATTTAACTACGTATAAGATTGAAAACATTTTTTGCGATTAAATGTGTTCATAAATTTATTCAAAATAATGTAACTCGTGCTACAGATATGGAAGCTGAATCCCCTCCCCAGGTAATTGTGAATTTATGCAACCTGCTAAACGGTGTACAGATATGGATAATATTAAATGTTATTCTAAAGGCTAATATGATAGTAAGAGACATATCTTGGCTGGTAATATATTGCAAAAAAGTTGGAAATTTTCGTACGTGGCAAGACAAAAATCAACAATGCATAATGACAAATAAAAATCGTAGATTATTTAAATGGTTACTAGCGAACGCAATTTGTTCTTGGTATGTTGAATTTAAGAGCTCTATATAAGTTCAAAGAGAATTTCAATGTGAGTATGGGGTGAGTAATGACTTAAGATTCCATAATGATGTGGCATTGAATATTTGTAGAAACAGTTTCTGTGTTAAAAATGCAGGAGTTTGCAAGCAAAAGCCTGTACACAAAGCAGCTGTCTCTAAAGACACGGCGTCTGTCAACAGAGATGAATGTATCGTACGTCCTGTCAGTGTATTGTTCGATCGAAAGTACCTGAAAACGTACCCACATCACTAACAATATCTGCATGCCTTACGCATGAGGATTATGAGGCTCGTTTCATTTTATATGATGACATGGGCTGCATTGCATCACTGTTATGAGATATGCAGAGTGCGCAATGAGGGTCATGTAGCGTTCTGAGAAACCTCCCATCTTTCAATGTTGTATATACCAGGTTTCAGAATAAATGTTTTACAGTGTTTTCATTTTATCCATACCCAAATGGATCACTGTATATTTTAGGTATGAGTTGTAGACCGTACATGCTTAAGTATGATACACATTACAAAAGTGAAACAAATAATAATACAAATAAAACAATATAATAATAATAATAATAATAATAATAATAAATAAAACATTAAAATGGGAAGAATGATATGTACAGATATATGAATGAAAACACGTTACATATTATTTATAATTACACTAGTTATTACATTCTACCAGAAAATAAATTGCTTCTAGCCTCGCGCATTTTGGCTATAAAAATGCCTATATTGAACCAATTATGATTAGCAAACCTATTTCAGCATACTAGTCGTCCTCTAATTGCCTTAAACTTTTTTTCAGGAAACAGCATTTTTCTCAGGTGTTCCCATTGAGTGCATTGTGCCAGCAACTATCGGCTCATTCACGTAATATACACATATACCAAGGTATGACATTCAGTGCAACAGTAATATGAGGAAAAGAAGGTATTCTGAGTGCAAACACGGTGTCATACTAAGAGTTGAAACAGTTTTCTAGCTGGTTTCATAAACTGTTACTCTACAGTATCAATTAGTACACACCCCCTACAACTCCCGAATCATAAAGATCCAGTGTCAAAATCAACATAGACAAAATGCCGGGGCTTTGCGATTGGAAACCTGATAGGCTTACCAATCAGAGACACGCCTGTACTTCTAATGAATGTATAGTCATGTCACGTAGAACATTACGATTAAGTGATGCTTCAATTCTGGCATAAATTACTAGAAGTACATGATATTACAACAGACATATCTTGTGCCATGTAATTAATAACGTTAAAAGGTCATCAGAGGCTTAAATCTTACTAAAGGGACCACAATATACACGCAAAGTTTTCATCTCATAGCCTAGTTCGTCTAACACTTAAGTCGACTTTGAGTTATAATCCATCTAACCCCAAGATTTTAGTGGCAGCATGGAATTTCGGCTCTTCGTTCTATCCAGGACAATGAGAAAACTCGTTTGGGTTATCATTATATGCTTATTTATTTTTTTCTTTTTACTGTTGTTTTATATTTCATTGTGAAACTCTATGACAAAATATTTCTGTATTATCTCGCTTTCAGATGCAAACTTTCGGTTTGAAACTTTTCGCAGTTTCTTTTCATTCGTACAACATTAAATCATCAGTACTGGCTAAAAACAGAAACGAAAAAATATATAACAAGAAATATAGCTACAGAACAACGCATCGCTTGGCAAAAGGCCCGATGTTTTCACATTAAATTGTAATTTGCGGGTTGCATAGATAACACCTAAGGGCTGATGATTTAGCGTATGTATTTTGTCTTTGAAAAGGTATACTACTATAGCAGGTAGGAACCATTGTTCCCAAATATTTAAAACACTCAGCTAACTTTTGACCGAGACAACACACGCAACCGTATTTAACTTAATTGATGAAATAAAAGAGACTGTAATATAAATACAAGGATAATTCCATTTCAAACTGTTTGTTTCCATTCAAAGAATGACCTAAAAAGTTGAATATGATGCAACAAAACACGAAATATTCCTATATGTAAACATAATTTATGGTGCTTCAAACTATTAACGCCGTGTCGCTGCGTGATATCTATGGAACTGGAAAATAATGTTTGCATCACGTGATATCCAACAAGCATATTTTGTGTATGTTTTGTCTTCTGAATTTTCCAGTATTTCGTAGCTAGTCGCACTGGGATCTCATATCATATCATTCAATCTATAGATGCTTTATTTGTATTAATCTAATTCTACTGAGTTAGTTTACCCTAGGATGTAAATACATTATATGTAATATGTATATATTACATATATTATTACATTAAAGAAGAGTATATTTAAATTTTGTTTATATAAATACGCGGAAGGTTATTATAAGGTAATTTAAAACAATTGCTATTCTGATGAATGCATTCGTATATACTGTATAGGAGGAACAGTTGAAACAGGTTTTCTTAATTATAATTTTTTTAAATAATTTTAATTATAATTTTTTTAAATAATTTTCTTTAGTTAACGAAAGGGAACTGTAGTAGACATATATTTGAAAAGGTTGAATATTCTTCTTGGTCCATATAAATCATTTCCGATTTTTTTTTTTTTTTTTTGCGGTGGATTTCTAAATTTCTCATGAGTATTTCGGAAATTAGTACTGCAAATATCCGATTAACTAAATTATATGGCATATTAGTGAAATAATTTCAAATATTTTATTTAGTAGTTTACAGTGAATTGTGCCTTTTACTCTTGCCGTTATTCTTACAACATTTTTCGGTAAAATGAGAATTCTTTTAACACATATTTAATTTTTCCTTATCATTATGTTAATTCATTAATGAATGATAAGCCTAATATATAGTTTTTATGATGTTTCTATTAGTAAAATGAGTTAATGACCTAATTTAAAAAAAAATTGAACTAAATTTTGGTGAAATACAATCAACATGGTTCTATTAGCTTATGTTATGATTATAATAGCACAAAGAAAGTTGATGTTGAGAGCTTCTTTTATTTCCTAGCCTTCATACTGAATATTCAGATACTCTATTTTTAAATTTTTGTTGAATTTATATGTTTAATTTTTTAACAATTTATACTGATTACTATAAAAGCGATTATTTAATAATAAATATTTTATTGGACTAACCTGATAACAATTTGAGATTATTTAATAACTATACTTGTATCATCAGCAGTTTTCTGGAATCAATTTAGCTAAACAGTATGTAAATAATAAATTTCACTATACTCCTCTATGATATATATGTGGGTTCCATCTGATTATCTTTTGGTAATATACTGCAGACACTTTCTCTTGACAGAGCCACAGCATATCTAATTGGATGCATAAGCTTTTGTGGATATTATCATTGCTTAGCAGTGTGAAGGTTACTCAGAATGTCTAATGATATACAAGCATTTTCGCTTTTGCTTGTTGCCATGCTTTACTTTTATCACTGAAGCACAGATGCATAGTAAGCACCACAGTTAAAATAATATTACGGTCACTGTAGAAAGATACTGGTATGAAGAGTTGGCCAATCGAAACGCTACACCACCTTATGGGGTTGCCTAGTACAGTATCTGGAAATTCTCACTGTGGATGAGTCAGTTCCTATATCATTTGCGCGCAAACAAAATATAAAAGATAAAGATAAATATAGCTTATTGTGTCTCTTAAGAGCAAAGGCCTCCTAATAAATATGCAAAACTCGCTTTTTTTTTCTAACGCGGTGAGCTATTCTACGCTAGTTGTTCTTAACCGCCATGGATGGCCGACGTCGTTAAGGGGCGGATTCATGAGCGGGAGGTCTGGGGTTCGAATCCCTCCGGAATCGTTCTCCCTGACTGGGGTTTTTCCAGGTTTTCCTCAGTCCTCATAACTGGAATGCCAGGGAGGTACCCTATTACTTAGACCTGGAACGCTTCCTTCCTTAAAAAATATCCTTCCACAAAATATAATTTCATCTCATGTATCATCAATATTCACCGCCTGTGGTGCCTCAGTAGTAAAAACGGGCGTTAAATAGTTGTTCGTATGCTGTTTAAGACACTGACTTAGTTGTTCTTTGGTTTCCCCATTTCTCACTGCACTAGTTGCTTCTCGAGAGATTTCCATTTTTCTCTTCCTCTTGCTACCTGGACCTGCATGTCCCTTGAAGAGGTCTGTCCATCTTCTTCTGGGTATGCCTTGTGTCTTTTTTTCTATCCGGGGGTCTCACATGGAAATCTTGTAGGTCCATCTATTGTCCTGCATTCTTGCGATGTGACCGCCCCATTGCCATTTGCTTCCGGTAACTATTTGTGCGATGTCTCTTGTCTGAGATAACTGGTTTAATAATACTGTAGGTATTTTATCCTTCAAAGTTATTCCCAGGATCTTGTGTTGCATTTTTTTTGGGCATATTTGAATTTTGTTCTTTTGTTTTTCTGTTATTGACCATGTCTGGCACTCATATAGTAATACAGATATACACAGGTTTCGAGCTTCTGGAATCTGATTTTATTAGATAGTGTTTGGACAAACAATATAAACTTAGTGGCCCAAAATACTCTCCAGGTTAATGAGATCCTTCTTTTTCCATTTTATCGTGGAAGGAAATGAGGAGAGACGCGTAGAAAGTAAGCTGTTCTGTAGGGGAGGAAATGTTAGCAGTATGTCTGCCAATTTGTAGTTTCCATAGCAATGTCGCCTCATGGTTACGCATTTAATTTTTACTCCACGAAGTAATATTTCTTAGTTCTACTTTTAAAAGAACTGGTTTCCACGACAAGGTAGTTGGCTTGGTTTTTCTCAAGCTTCCATATGTGTGCCCAAAGTTTGTCAACTCTTTCTACGGCTTACAAAGAGCACATGAGATTTTGTTGAGGGGGAAAAAAACTTTGAAACTTCTAAATGCTTTCTCGAACCATTAGTTTTAGAACTTCAGCTATAGGAAAAGAACAGCACAAAGAACTACGAGTGTCTTTTGTCATACGAGATTGGTTAGGTGTGGTGCTGAAGCTAATAATTATGTTTGTTGTGGGGGGAAAATCCATGAAATAATGCCATTGTGAGTAGAGACATTTCCTGCGTTTCAGTTAGTGTCTGGTAGCCATGCATATAGTGATCGGCGTTAACCACCCACTTGCATGTTTGAATGGGCTGTACGGTATAGTGTGACAATAGGATTTTTGTAGTTAAGCTCTTCTTGAACGCTTTTTTATATTATGCACTTATTAATGCGACCGCCTCCTTGGTCTAGCGTTGCTGACTGCTAGTCACAAGGCCCGTGTTCAATTCCCGGTACCTGCGTAGAAAATTTTAAAGATAGGGTGGTCTGGAATGGGGTCCATCCAGTCTTGTGAGGACAACTGGGAAGCTGCCTGATGGAGAGGAGACGATCTTCTATCTAGTAAGCCGCGATATAGCGACCGACGGTGCGGTATATGCTGATCGCATACCCCCCTGCAACACTGCACTCTACCAATGATATCACGTTATGGAGGTAGAAAACGCAGCGGTCGATGCGGTAAGCCGAAGGCCCACATGGGTCTATGGGAAACCAGGCTTCAAAGAATGAGAACTTATTAATGCACATACTTCTCCCGTTGTGGTTTTATGGGAAATCTATTAATCGAAGAGTTTTAACAAAAACAATCCACAATCATCTCCACTATTGTGCCATTTTCGTTAACATACAGAAAGAACTTTTTACGCGTCCTTTCAGGTCGCCCTCCTGCGCCGTCTTTTGAATTAAAATAGATTTCTCTGCAGTACATTGATGTAAGGCAATAAAAATGGTATATTTTACCTTAGATGCCAATTGCTTACTTGAAAATTCTTGAGGAAAATCTACCTTCATTTAAAAGGCCGCTTATAAGGACTACCTGGCACAAACACATGAATGAACTTCAAGAGGTGGATCGCTGTAGCGAAGAAGAACATGGCCTATTAAAACATCCATTATAAATGTTGAAAGGAAGGAGGACAAAAGCGCCACATCTCACACTACATAAACTCTTTAGGATATCCTCAGAGAACGGGATCCATTGTGAAACTACTTTGTAGATTCCCCTCTTATAGCTTTTACCTAATTTCAAAGCTAATCCTCTTTAAGTGAATTCCGGGACCCGTGTACATTTCTAAAACGGCATCACTCTACTTCGGTTTACTCAAGAAAGCATTACCAGCACAAGTCATCGCCATGCGTACAAGCTACAGGTATGGGCTCAAATGTGCAGAGGTTTGTTATTCAGGTTTAAAGTTTTTAATTAAAGCGCCTTCGAGCACTTGAGTACGAGCGTTTCGAGATTCTTCACAAGTGCGTCAACTGTCTCTTCATCAAGATGGAAATCATCACTTCATGTTAAAAGAGGAAACGTTAATTAGATCTCAAAATATCGATACCTTGAAGCAACTTCAACCGAAAACCTTATAATATTACATATAGTTCTCTCAGCTGAAAATATGACACCCCACTCCTCTTTTTCAGTTGGGACGAAAACAGTGCTATCTCCGTATGTTTATTGTGTTTAACTTATCAGTGCGAGGAGAAGAAAACGAGTATTCGTATTTTTGGAGCAACTACAGTTAAATTAGCTGTAAATACAGTAATTAAATGTATTTATGATCATTAATTTTTTCAAATCCATAGTAAATTTAAAATATCTTACTTAACTATTAGTCTGAAC
This sequence comes from Metallyticus violacea, assembly GCA_030762175.1. Lineage (NCBI taxonomy): Eukaryota > Metazoa > Arthropoda > Insecta > Mantodea > Metallyticidae > Metallyticus > Metallyticus violacea. The sequence continues at coordinate 38,511,903 of CM060838.1, forward strand.
TGAAAATCCTCAAACATTAAGCTACTTTTCAAGGATATATACGAGATGGTATCCAGAATATTCTGAACTGGTGCTGCCATCTAGTAAAAAACTTACTTTGAGACTAATGACCGCCGTCACCCTTGAAGTAGTTCCTTTCCACACGTATACACCGGTCCCAGAGATTCTGCCATTTTCCAAGTGCATCTTAGAAGTCATGTGCAAAATCCTACTGGCTTCGCGAGGTTGCTCATTAATGGCACTGGAGTATCAATGTTTGGTGTGGTATCATTGGCTACCGCATTGAAGGTCCCTATTTTACCTGCGATCATTAAAGGAAACCAATACACAACATTTCTGCAAGACACTCCACCTCTTCTCATGAAGGACGTGGAATGAAAATGTGTCTATCAATGTGGTTCCAGCATGATGGGTGCCCCGCACACTTCTCCCATATTTCCAGAGAAGTTGTGGATACAAAATTTACAAATCGATGGACAGCCAGCTCGGTGCCCCGGTTAGACACCAATAGACTACTTTCTCTGTAGCACAGATAAAGATAAAATGTATCAGGAACTCCCAACGACATTAGAGAATATGAAAGAGTTTATTACCACAGCGTGTGCGGCAACATCTGTAGAGTTGGTTCTGGTGCTGTAATGGCAACCATACTTGCCTCCTAAACCCAAGATCGCAGATTCAAACCCGGCCAGGATCGATGGATTTTTTCGGGCGTAAAAATCCTAAGTACAGGAAGGGAAGTAAAGCTGTGGGTCCCGTGTCGTACATTTACGGCACGATAAAGAACCTCAAGCCTGAATGAAGAGGCCTCTGAGCAAAATTTGTCGGCCGTTTCACATCCTGAATTGAAAGGAACGCTGGTGACCTGAGATGTTAAAGAGCGTCCATAAATAAACCAAATCAAACAAACATGTGCAGAAACACTGCAATATGTGGAACGCTCGCTTGTTCACCATCTCCGCAGGGGTAATGATACAAACGGTGGTCATTTTGAACATCTGCTAAAGTGACACAGTTTCAACAGATAAGACGTTACTGATTATTTGTGAGTACCTTTTCTGTGCTGTATATAATTTACAAACATGAAGTTTCTTTGAGCCATAGTCAACTATAAATTTTATTTAGGAAATTAAAGCCATATCTTTCATCACTAATGGACCCATAGTTTTCAGTTCGCTAGAAAAAACATATGCTCTATTTAAAAAAATGTAACTTTTAGTTCAAAGCGATTTTTTCCTCTGGATTGTGCATATCCTACCACTATGTGAGCCCCTGACATGGTTATGTTCCTGAGCAACTAAAATTTTCACACGTCTCATTTTCATTTTGAAAATATTTGAGGTCACAGAGTTAGATGAGACCCACTGTATATATGACCAGTAATGTCTTGATACATATTAAGGTTTTCATTGATAGGCATGGAAGATTGTTATTACATAAGGTATACGTTTTTATTCTACCTTGTTGAAGTTTTCAGGCATTTTTATTGCCATTAAAGATAGTATGCGATGATCAACGTTTTATTTTTTCCACAGTGAGGACAGTATGTAAGCCTCGCCCTTATCTGGCGAACCGCTGTACAAAAAGTTGCTATGTCACACCGTTTTTAATTTTGCAAGTAAAAACAGGCATGTCTCTTAAGGAGAAGGGTGTGTAGTTACTCACTTTTACTGACTTAGGAATCGTAAAATCGGGAGAAATGAAGGTTCCTAGGAAAATAGTATTGGCTAGATTGCATACACAGTAAAATCTCTTTAGCTGACTTACGACTACTGCTTATGTTAAGCACCTAACAATGGAATCACCATATTCCTGCGTTTTAACAAATTACTCTGTCCTTATAGTATATAACTTGGACAGTGCGTATAGCTCTGTTGCCTATTTAAGAATGAGTTATTTGCCCAGCACTTCCAAGAAAGGAATCAGTTTCTATCCGTTGTCTGCATTTTATTTCTCAATCTGTAGGCTAATCTTCAGTTGTTGTTGAACAGTGAAGTGCAACATTTAATTTGTGTAATCAATATTAGTAAACATGAGCCAGCGAAATTAACCATTGAAAAGCTGATCGTCTTTATAACGGTGTGAACTGTAGGAAAATTACAGAGAAGTTGTGATTTATAAATAAACTATTTCCAAAATAAATGCTTGAGAACAAAATTATAGAGTAGAAAGAGAGGTTCAAAATATTTAATGAAGAACTAATCTTAAAGTTTATTATTATTTGTTTCTTTAGTTTTTCATTTTTGTCAGCGGAGTCATATTGCAGCTGCTTTTGCAAGAAAATGCTAAAGAAATATTTAAACAGTTTAATATAATCAAGTTTTTCAGCCAGCAATGATGATTAGATCGTTTCCCTCTATCTAGAACACCTCGTTAGGTTTCAAAATATTTCACTGAACCATATGTGTTCAATTTACATAGGTTTTAATTTGTTAGTGTTATAGATTGGATTTTTCACTGTACATATTCAAAGATCAGTACCTGAATTTCCTTTATCTGTCTTATATGTATTGGCGAAACATTGAGTGCACATATCGTAAAAATGGGTAGAAATTGTATAAAATTTCATTGAGAATACTTAAAATATGCCCTGAAAGATCACAGTTCCCCTATTTTAACGCATGGATTTTTTGCTTAATATGGTGGCAAAAGGGAACCTTTTATCCCTCATATCGAATCTCCTTTTCTAATTTTGTACATCAACAAACAGTGGTAAGAAATGATAATGTGTAAAAGGAATGAGCAACGATGAAACATACATTTAAATTAAATGAAACAATGACGAGCCTGGACTTACACAGCTGATAGACGATATGCGACTGCACTGTCGGATACAAACACAAGTCGTGCGTGTCATCTACCTACCCAGGATACTTGTGTATAATTTTAATTTAAATTTTGTGTATCCAACATATAGGTTTCGACGTGCAACATTTTAATGGGTATGCCGATACAAGAGTAAAAAAGTTCTCTTTTATGTCAATTATCTTTAGTAGCAAGTTTTTCTCCCCCATCAAAGCAATTCATTTGATAATTCTTTCAGTATCCTATTTATCTTGTGCACTATTATTAAACGATTTCACCATTGGTAAACACTGTTAACTGTTCTACTGTATATCTTAATATCTTTTATCCTATCATTCTCTTATTTGCGTTAAACCTTTGGAATTAATTTGCACTTTGCATTTGAATAACTAACTTAAACTCTACTTAATACACAGCTTCAATTAACATTTAAGATCGTAGCCTGAACAGGTACACGGAACTTGTCATTCATAAAGAGTACAATCGCAAAGTGCTATGGATAAACAGAAAGAGATTTTGTTAATTAGATATCAACCTGTCACTTTACAAGTCGAGTGTTTCTAACTAGACATGGCGAGGTGAAGCAGTGGGGGTGTGTGAACTGTTCATCTTCATTAGGGAAAGTTCCTGCTTAAATTAGCCCCTCCCCTGTCCCCGTGTAAAGTAAAACAAATGAAAGCCGGCTCCAACACCCACTACCATAATTACTGCCAACAACATACTAGTGGGTGACGTCAGAACAGCGGGGTGTTGAGCAAGGGCGCCATCTTGACGGTAAAATGTCATCAGACGCTCAACTAAATATCAATGCAGAAAGAGAATTGCAAAGATTTTTACTAAGAATATTAACAGGAAAATGGAATGGGAACTTTAGTATAACTTTGTTCTATTGTAGACTTAAAGATACGAATGGTTACAAAAACATAACTACCGCAGAATATAGTACTGTATTATACATGTATGAAATGATATTACAGATACACCAATTGAAATGAATGTAGTCCTAATTATTAAATATATATTTTTCATTTTTTAACTCAGACTACGGAAATTATGAATTGTGTATATTTATATTTTCACATCAGTACATTAATTTAATAATTAATTTTAATATTTCAGAAAAGGGCTCAGTTTTTAAAATAAAACATCATTTCAATGCAAGTTAGTTAATAATGCCCTTAAAATGGTTTAATTAGAAGCTATATTGAATTTTGCTATATGCTAATTAGTTGATTAAAATTGTTGCATACAGAAATAACATTTATAAAAAAATATACCCGGGTCTGAAGAAATTATTTTTAATACTGGTTTACTAAATAAGAGAGAAAATTTCAAACCTACTTTTATATAAAACATTGTAATGCAGTTGAAGAATAATTTTCATAGATTTAAATCAATAACTGTAGGGGGAGTTTATGCAGACAAATGTGCAGAAATTTTCCTTAGCATTTCGTTACCCTTTTGGTAGTGACACACTTCTTACAGCATCCGTACCACTTTTTGAAACAGCCCCCATTCCAATTTTGGTCACTTTCCGCAGATTGCGATGCATATAGCTTCACCTCTTCGGCCGAAGCGCAACTCTGCCTCATGAGCAAGTTTTTGTCTTCCGGAAACATAAATCAGATGGGGCACAAACTAGAAAATACGTAGGATGTGGAAGAACAGATATATTATGCTTTATGAGGAATTCACTCACTTGGAGCTACTGGTGTGTAGGGATTTGTCTATATAGAAGGCATCAAATATTTACTTGCCAAATTGAGTGTTCTTTTTCGCCACTGCTTCACGAAGATGCTAAAAATGGCAACGAACGTCTTTTATTGTCAATTCAATCTTCAGGAATTAATTTGGAATGTACATGACTATACGCTGTCAGTCACACCAATTAACTACTACTCCTGCGCTGCCGCAGTCTGTCATATACACTTGAGAACTGTACTCCACAAATGCAAGGCAGAGAAATTATCTTTGTAGCAAGGTGGAGCAATGTAAAGTTAGGTTCTTTTTGATTTTACTAGCATTGATATTAAAATGAATAGGAATTGAATTCACAGTTAAAAACACAAACACGCTACAAGAAACAAGGGCAAATCTTTGAAAGAAAACCACGGCACTAGACATGAAAGAATAACGCAAATCACTTAACGTATAGCTTTTGGTTTGCCTTTTTGCAATCATCGGTTCATATATTGAAATAAATGTTCAACCAGTTAAATTGCAGTATATGTAACGGTCATTTCAAGGATGAATTTATAGCTTGCAAACATTTGAAAACTAACAAACAATTTGTTAAAAGCGACCTGTCTCATACTTTCAAGAAATCTATTGTAGATATTTTAAAAGTGCAATTTCTTCCAAAAGATACAAATTTTCACTTCGGAATAATCATAAATAATTATATTTTTGACATCTGATTTCAATATAATATTGCAATGAAATAGAAATTTATTTTTGAAGAAAGTAATATTTTGCTGGTTATGTATCAATAAAATAAATTATACAAATTGAGTCTTCTGGACTGTAAGGCCTTGGTTCAATGAGATTTTTACCCTTCATCTTCTCAACCGTTTCGTCCATGACTGCGGTAGACATCATCAGTGGTAGGCTCGACTTAGTTTTCTTGAAGACAGGGCAGTGCCTGACTCATTAATTGTCGAAATTGTGACGGTCATATAGTGGAGGTGCCTGTGGTACTGAAATGTGATTGGTTGCTTGTCTAATGGGATAGGATTTAGGATGATGCTCCTGGATGTTTCTGGTGAGAAGTTGGTTATTGGTAGGTTAGAGTAATGTTCTTTGTCCTAGTATTTTGTAAAGCATGACACCGTGCTGAGTGAAATTTCTTAGCTTCTTATTTCCTGTTTAAGTTGTTGCTACGGCTTGTAAATTTCAATTGCCTCCCGATATAAGCGAGGATGATAATGAAACGTTGAGGCTAGAATGTCAGAATCTGCAAACCAATTCATGCTCTCTGTCAGTTAGGAGGACATACTCAGCGACGCCTGATTTTTCCGTCTGACTTAGGCAGCAGTGTATCTTATGTTTTGAAAGACGTGAGTAGTATGTGCCCCCCTAGGTGGACGGTCAAAGTCAAGAGAGAATGATTCCATATGTTGCTGCTACTGGAGATCCTTGTTGATGGCTCTGACGGTTACCAACGCTACGAATTGCAGCCGTTTAGGTCGGTATACTGAAAATGATGGAAATGCTACATCCGCCGCAGCTTTAACTCCCTACACTCTAACGCATGGCACTCGTTACAGCCTCGAACGGCTCCTGATGCAAACATGCGACTACGTGCACCTCGATTGCTTGATAGGTGACCCTCCTGGTTGCCGCTGCTGCTTCTTTCGTCGTAATGTTTTGGACCTTTTTGACCGTGACAGACCGTAGACAGGAGAGACGGTAGGGAGGCGGATGCGCAACAGCGTTGACAGATTTCTTCGACGGGCGGAGCCTGCTCCGGTAGAAATAGAGGAAGAATAATATTTCTACTTATCAGGTGCCAAAGATGATGGCGTCGGTTCAAACAAGTTAACTGCGGTCCATCACTTTTATTCAAACGTCTCCCAGCGTAGCAGGGAAGACGCACTGTATGAACAACAAGAAATTTTAAAGAGTATACGCGTATTTTCATTATCGTGTTAGGAGACCGAAGATACAGAGGTCACGATCTGCATGTGGAGCTAAATAACAAAATATTAATTGAAGCGCGCGTCAACGGAAAAATAATGCTGGTAACCAGAAGCGATTACACGCTGTATTAATCAATGTATATGCAAGGAAATAGCAAAATTATCTTAAATTGCATAATAAAAATCCATCACATTGTGTAAGGAGCTTACAGTAAGCATAAACTTTCGTCTTTGATTCTTGGTAAGTACTATAAAGCGAATAACAAAAATATATATTGAACAGTGCGTTAAAGTTCTTGTACGTTGCTATAACAGTACGAGGATCTTTCGTCGATCCTGGTGGTGTAGTGGTTACCATACTTGCCTCCTATACCCAAAACGCGGGTTCAAACCCGGCCAGGACCGATGGATTTTTTCGGGCGTAAAAATCCTAAGTATGGCTTCCTTCGGAAGGGAAGTAAAGCCGTGGGTCCCGTGTCGTATATTTACGGCACGGAAAAGAACCTCAAGCCTGAAAGAGGGGCCTCTGAGCAAAATTTGTCGGCCGTTTCACGCCCTGAGTTGAATGGGACGCTGATGGCCTGAGCTGTTAAAGAGCGTCCTTAAATAAATCAATCACGAGGATCTTGCATTAGTCACGAGTATATGCATGGCAACAGCAAAATCACTTTGAGCTATGTAATTATAGAATCTATTGCATTGTGCAAGGATAGAGTAAGCCTTCTCTAATATAAAGCATGAATTTTCCAATATTGCAGCACCGTGCAAGAGCGCTTAATTGATTTTTTTCACTGAAACCAAAGGAGCACATAACTCATGTCTAAAGGTTAAATTGAAATCGATCATATTGAAGGGATATATTGGATTCGTGTGTAGTTTTTTAGAGTTTGGTGACGAATGGCTGTTAATTCATGAATGTGTTTGGCATGTGAATTTCTAATTTGCAACTTCGCGAAAGAGGTTTTTACATTAGCGTCAGTTGGTTTGATCATATTAATATTGAAGCCGTTTTAAATTCTGCGGAAGTTGTACCGCTGAGTAATCGTAGATTTTTTTTAGACGGCGCAATAAAGTTTTCATGTGTGTATAACAATTATTGAAGATAAATGCTTTAACAACGGAGAATTGTAATGTTCACTGTAAACTGGAACTGTGAGTTGATGTTATTCAGGTACTGCGGGGCTCCTGAAGAGCAAGCTCCCCTTGGTTCCATACTACAATAATGTCGTTCACGTGCGGTTTGGAAAGCTATCGTTTCGAATCGCTCCATGTAAAAATTGTCAATGACAGAGCTGTCCATAGCTCCAACCCTCTTAGTCAATTGAACCAATTAGAGTTCATTCCATACGCACCCGCACTACATATACCGCCATAATTACGATTAAAGAGCAGTCACTGCATTGTCTCCAAAAATATTATGTCGATAGCCCGGAAGACTCAGTTAGTTGTCACCGGCAATGAAAGCCTACGTTGTTGATTTAAATTAAATAAATATTATGTAAGAGTATTGTATAAAATACACGTTTTATTTTCTTTCCTATAGCCTTTGATTGAAGTCGCTTCTTGTATTAGAAATACCTCTTTTACAAGGCAGTTATCACAAGTTGTAATCGTGATTGCTAAAAGGTTATGGTTTATTAAAGGTTTGATAGTAACAATTATGCAAAACTTATGTGCCATCATAATATACAGTGCACATCACAGATGTGTATATCTTCACGTACCGAGATGAAACAATGGGTTGTTGGCGGCTCCTGTTAAAAGAGTATGAGGATAATCAGGCCCACAGAGTACAAGGTGCAAGAAACAGAGTTACTGTAGGAATATTTCATGAGCACTTACTTCAGGCAGTCTTTCACGCTTTTCAACCTAAAATTTTCTTTTGACGGTGTTTTAAGTCGCCCAGGCTGAGTTATCATATCCAGCAATTGTTTAGGGGTATCTACTGAAGTCTTTGAAGACGGGAGAAGAGAACTGATTGTGTATAATGCAAATCAAAGATGATACGAGAATCCCTCGTTAATGGTGTAAACTGTAAGTTGTTCAGGATAATATGATATTGAATTCGCATCAGAACCGCCTTAAACAATAAAAATATAGTATATTAAGTGACTGGAGGTAAGGGTTGTATTCAGATTGACCTTGATCGTCTTTATTTCCGTAATGTTTTTGTTACCTCAACCTGTTGTAACCATGTCTTCAGCCAAATTGACTATTAATTCTTCTAACTTTATCTCCTTTCTGTAAAACCTTTTTTATTTGTAATAAGTAAGAATTATGTTCATGCTATATGCAGAGTCCATACTGCATGACTACTTCGCAAGTTATCGATCACATCACCAAAGGAATTCTTGCCTAGCTATTCCAGTTGGCTCGTTTTGATCGGAAAATGTATTAGCTGTGAAACTCACGCAGAACATCTATATTATAAGTATTTGTACTGGTACAATCAGATGTCGCGCCGTCAGCTTTATCGTCTGATCTTCGGTTGTGTCTATTTTTATATCATAAACGGCTCAAGACGAAATAATTATGTATCTAAAGTGACTGCAATTATTGTGATAGAGTGTTATGATAGGAAGCTATGAGTAGAATATCAAATGCTTGTAACTGACGATGGCACATTTTGCATGTTTGAAATCTGCATATCATAGCCGTTCACATGAACCAGAGTTTTTTTTTTTTTTTCCATTTGTGATCAAAATTTGCACTAACTCCCTTTTTAGATTAACAAATCAGCTTTACTCTTAAATACTGTTAAAAAGTTCCACCAAGTCACATTGTTTTCAGTAAATGCGGAATCATAATATGGCCGTTAATAATTTTAAATTGCATTTAAGGGAAAGAAATAAAAACTAATTCCCAATTTTTAGTCCTTTTTGCAAAGTTCTGCAAAATTAATTTAACTGGTTTCAGAATGTTCAAAATCTATTTTCTTCTTTAAATGTTAAGATTGATATGAGTGAAATGTTTAGTGCATGTTTTGCATATTGTGATTAATGAAACTAACTAGCCAGATTATTCGTATATTAAAAATGTGTTAAAATAAAAAATTAAATGTGTAATGATGAACACATAAAAGAAAGGAAAGTTCAGTGTTGAAGTTCATAAAGTTCACTCTGTAAAAAATTTAAATCGGGACCTCTGCGACAAATTTCGATCAATACTTCACACGTACCATCGAAAATAGAATTTGATTCCTTTAAACGAAAAATAAATAACTTTAAAATATTTATGTTATAGTGATGAAACTTTGGCACATTGCGACGTATGTTATACAGAATATATGAGTAAAACATGAAGTCCCCAGCTCATAAATTGTAGAAAATTAAAAGCTCATTCATTGTTTTCATAGCAACAATAATAATAATAATAAAAAGACGCAATTTAATAACAATATTTTTATATACCCTCATCGTTGCTTGGCGCTAAATATCTGATTGGCAGCTTGTAGATCTGAATTCGGTTACCGATCCAAAACACTTAACTGAGTAAAGCCTGTTTCGCATTAAAATTCATTCCTTAAAAGATGAATACCAAGAAAAGTAGGCATTTCTATTGATTCCTGAGTAAGATAGCAATCATACCGATAAAATGTTATCAATAGCATTTAGACAGAACAATGGAAGAAGGCTTCCTATTTTATAATGCATACATATATATGAGGAATAAGTTCTTGTTTCTCACGAACAAGGAACAACACGAAAAATCTAGGATACATTATTGTAAGTGTATAAAATGTAATTTCGAATGAAGCCACCAGATGGTATAACATATGAACAGAGCTGCGTGTTTCAGCAAGTCCCGAAATTCAATTGGTGATTGACAGTTATCGATAATGGAGGTCGGAAAAGTGAACAGTATGTGTATGTGAAAATAACATTTCTCCGTTGCAGGAATACACGAGAATACCACACAGATCTACGGAAAGCTCTGGGTGCGCGTGCCTTGCCCTATCAAACAGTGGCTAAGTGGACAGATGCCTTCAAACGGAGTAAAATGTCGACCGATCAACCGCGCAGTGGGCGTCCTATGTCCGCGGGCAGGGATATATGCGTGATGGTGGTAGAACAGTGCTTACGCGAGAATAGGCGTTGGACACAAGTGCAAACAGGAATTCTGCCAGAAACAGTGCACCAATTTTACTGCTTCACCTGAACACATGGAAAATATGTGCAAAGTGCTGCCACAGCAATTAAATGAGCTACAAAAGTGGACTCGCTACAAGGTATGTCGCGTCAGTCTGGCGAGATTTCAGCAAGAAGGAGATGCCATGTTGAGTTGCATCATTGCATTGAGTTTTTCTAGCTCTTCTTTGAGATTTCATATTTTTAAAGACGCAAATAAATGGATCTGGTATATGACAAACCCATGCTATACGGAGAACGCTTCAGATTGCTAAAAATTTTTCTTAAATTGGCACTTTTTGCGTTTATTTTCATTGCAAAAACGTTTACTCAATAGTGCAGAAAGGTTTTATGGAACAAATTGACATAAACTATACAAAAAGTGGTTCAGAATTCCCAGACAAACCAATCTATGTCTGTAATCTTTAACTAGCAAGCAGCCACGAGCAATATGGACATGAGTGTTAGTTAATATGGCCTAGACACATATTAGTCTAACACTTTTTAATGAAGGTGATTGCATTAGTAGCCAACGTCTTACAAAAACAATGACCAGAGTGTATTTAGTACAGACTCGTACATTCTCTCACCTCCCAGCTCAATGGGGTGGGTATCTGCAATACGGTAACGTACGCTACTTCCATCAACTGCATTCATTTCTTGGTCGGATAATACGGAACTGTGCTAAAGGGAATCTCAATTTTTATCAATCCTATTATATCTTCTAGGAGCTGTAAAAGCAGCATCGATAATGCTAATATAGTATTCCAAAACACATTTACTTTCCCCTGATTCTTGGTAAAGCCGCTAATATTTCAATGCTGAACTCGAGTAACCTAATCACCACTCTTTCGTAGTGTTGCACATTCTAACATTGTATTTGGTTGATTATGTATTCTCATTAAGGATACATGCACAATAAAAGTTTCCCTATTCAATGTTAATATGCATCAAAATTATACCAAAATTGTCTAAACATACATAAAATACTAATATTACTAATATACATATTAGTATATAATTATATATTTGTCTTTTCAATAATATACATAGTCGTTTCAGAGGTTTACGCACGATGACATAATATATTTGTGTTTATTGTGTGTATATATATATATATATATATATATATATATATATATATATATATATATATATATATATAAGTTATCGGGATGTCTTAAAAGGCCACATAATTAACGTACACTAAACAGAATATAATTGCATGCATTTAAATGCAAATATCTCTTAATTGTAGTTCGTTCTCACCTATATATTCGTAATTGGTTTAAATTGTTTGATTTTTTAAATAATTTTGAATATGAATATAAAACATTACAGATATTAACATAAAATGCATTTTTTGTATATCAGAATTATTATCGGTCAAAATGTAATTACATGCTACATTATAACACTAAATTCATAAAATTGCAACAGTAATAATTATGTCATTAAATTGTTTTCATTGCTAAAATAATTATGTTACAATAATATTAAGGAAACAACATATAAATACATCTGAAAATAGAACCATTAATTTGGCATCATTCCTGAATACACAATACAGAATTCATAATTGCACTATGAATGGGAAAGTGAAATGTGCAATTTGACAAAGAATTTGAAGATAATTCAGATTTCAGCATTACGGCCTAACGATTCTCCAGCTCTTAATGAAATTCAGTAAGTAAATAAATAAGTTAATATTAGCTTTAAAAGAATGTTAAGAATTTATTGATACTGACTGTTACTGAAATACATTCCAAAACTAAATCTCTGAAAAATCGTTCATAGTATTACTTTTCAGTCAATTAATGAATATGTTGTATTTCTTTTGATAATAATTATCATAAGATTTTTTTCCGTATTAGGGACAATTCAGCCTTTTCAGCTTGGGCTAAAATTTCCTGAAGAAAACTAATCTTCGTTAACAACAATAGCACTAAAAAAACGAACTAATTAATCTTTATTAATATAATGACGTATAAAGTATAAAAAGAAGGCACTTACGTCAGATTAATTCATTAGAAGATTTAGATTAATAATAATAATTATTTTTATTTTTAATATAAAATAATTTTACAAAATAGTTTATGGAACTCTTTAACAAAGTTATATAATTATTGCATTGATAAAAAGTAGGAAATTCACTTTTTTCATTTTTTAAACGTTCACTCATGCACATTTTAAACTAATATCATAATATACTAATAGTTTCCATGTTTTGTTTACATTGTTTTTACATTTTTCAACAAATAAATGGTTTTATGTGAAGCTTTTTTCAACAAAAGCATATAAATGTTAAGAAACTGAATATAAAAATGAACAAATCACTCTAGAATTGGAGTTTTATTTTGTAACGAACATTTAAAATAAGCTGTTTGTGAATTAGCTAAAACATGTTTAAAATTGGGATATTGGGTCCTTTATATTGATGTAAAGCAATCGGAACAAATGTTCCATTATAAATTAGTATTTCATAGTGGATTTTAATGTTCTCAACATTAAAGTTACTTAATATACACATAGCAATTATATTTCAATAATATGTGTAAATGGGAAAATGTAGCTAAAATAACAAGAACTAAAGCAGAAATAGATCAAGCTATTAAATAGTCACAATTCTATTCATGAGATTATTAATAGAGGTTATTTTCTTAGGTTCAGATTTAAATAATTTAATAGTTTATATTAAAGTTGTTGTTATTTCTTACATATATATTTGAGTTCGAGGTACTTTACCTCGTTATCATTATGGTAAGTTAATGTATTTATCTTGGAAAATATTTTCCACGAATAAATAACATAGGGTTCTGATTACTCCTTCCCTCTTTAATCCTTATCACTACTACTATATTTCAAGCAGTTTGTGTTCTTCTTCAAAGACGTATTATATATATATATATATATATATATATATATATATATATATATATTGAATTAAATAAATGGTTGGCTTATGATTGCTTTCTTGAATAAATTATAAAAAATATGCAGGAAAAAGCATATTTAGAACTTATATAGTGATTATAAAGGTTACAAAATGCAGGTCACTATTAATATAAGGGAAAAAGATAAACGTGTGCTTTTTACAACAGTTAATTCATCTCAACTTAAAATTTGTAAAATGATAAAAACTAACAGGCAAGGAACTTTTAAATCAACTTTTTAAACAAATTATATTTGAATGATTTCTAGTGGCACTTGTAATGCTGTTCATTTTCACAAATAAATTGCAAAGAAACAACAATTTTAATCATAGAAATTGAGATATAGAAAAAGATTGCACCAAGGAAGATCAGCCATACAGAGTAATTATTTACGTTACTAATATATATAGAAAGCGGCCTTTGACAGCACGAGTGAAGTGTTTACGACTCTGAATTTGGAAGCTAGTACGGTAAAAGCATTTTCTTGGCTAGTTACGTAATATTTTACTATGTGCAGTTGCTATATTTGGGTTAACTATTGTAATATATGTTGAATGTTGCACTAATTAAAGTCCGATAATTCCGGACATTAAAAGTTAAAACAGTGAACAGAGGAAGTTCAGGTAATTATTATGGCCTTCTAAAAGAAAATATAGACAAATCTAAAGAGACGGTCTGGGAAAATTATTCTCAAGTAAATCAAGAGAAATATATGAAAAGAGTACAAAGATTTCTGTTCATTAAATAATAATGAACTATATCAAGCAACTCATACTCTATATGGTAGCATTAGAACCTATAATTTTATAGTTTGAATTCGTAATAAATACCATTGTTTATACTAGAGATTTTGTTGCAGGTCAAGAATGCCAAGTGTTGTTGTTTACGCTATAGTGAAAATATTCAATAATTAAGTTAATATTTTACAGAATTTTTTATTTAGAACTATGACGGATTTCCTTTTTAATAAAAATTAGTTAAACTTATAGACATTTTGCACATCACAGGACCTACCATTTCCATGTTGATATATGAAAAGCTGTAAGGCAGAAGTTTTACCCGAATTCATCAGGTTTCTCATAAGTTCGTAAAAGTGGAATGGAAAAGAATTACATAAACGTAAAGTTCCATATGCCATGCTGTTTTCAAGAGCGAAAATAAATTAAATTCACATTAGTCTGAAACAAAAACACTTCAACTTTAAGCTGTAGTGAAATAGCTTTCTATTTTTACCTGAATTAAAGCTTTTGTGTTGTCTTTTTAAAAGTAGTTGTTTATAATCCTTTTACATAATAAAACATGTTCAAATTTCACAACTATAATTTGGAGTTTTTATAACTCTTATTTATTTTAGGTTTAAAGTATACTCAAGGAAGAGAATAAATAAAAACATTTATTTAAATATTTATTTATTTCTATGTTCTTGAAAGCTATTTTTTGTCTATGCTTTGAAACTAGTGATATTTAAATTTAGGCATGTTTAATGAACTTCAAATAATTTAGTTTTGAAGCTAAAATGTCAGTATCTCAAAACTAATTTCACATTTAATAACTTTTAGTAATATGAAGCTGTTGAAGCCATATTACCTTGAGTTCTTTCTACAGACTGACATTACCATGAATTGATCACACATTATTTGCGTCTAGGTTACTCTTATTTAGAACTGCAAAGGTATTTTAAATATATCTATGCGAGCTACCTCTCCTTAAATGTGAAGCAGGAAGAGGGGCCTGCAATCCAATTTAACTTGTTGAAATCTCTTGTGTTGTACGTAGGATTTGCTGTAATCTGAGCACAAGGCAGAGAAGACGGCAAGGCAGGAATACCAGAATTACATAGTAATAACTTGCTTGTGCTTCAGCTGGCCCTGTTTGCGAAAATCCTGCTTTTTTGTGTTCGACTGTTGTAAATGCGCTACATGACTTTGTAAACACTGTGTAACTTTCTGCATTCTTCAACACACACTGACATTATTAATGCCTTTCCTCTTTACTTTGTATTCTTTAAAGAAAAAATCTCCTTGTCCCTCTGTGTAGGTGTATTTGATGACGCTTTTTGGTTTTGGAAAAATTCAGTGTTTCTGAGAATTTGAATGAACCGTTGACGTAAATGAGTTTTTGAGATAAACTCATTTAAATGTTCAGGTACAATCATGTTTATGGAATATACTACTTTGAAGGAATCAGGAATTAAAAGAACACGTCAGGATTTTAAAAATGTTTTATTCTAATTAAAATGAAATTTAAATACATGCATAATAACACAATTACGGTGCATTGTATAAAAGTTTGTTACTATACGACCCATTTTGTATATGAATTTTTTAATTTTATGGTAAAACTTCCCTTCAAACAATTTTTCCAAAAATTTTATTTTTTTTTTCGCAAAAAAATTAAAATCAGAGATACCTATGACAGTTTTATACGCCAATAAACAAGATGCAACACCCTCCATTAATGCCCTTTCAAGTTTTAGCCTTGCAGGAGTACTGAAAAGAAAAACAACAAGAATATGGCTATAAAAAGCAGTACGGGACAATGGTTTACAATTCCAACAAAATATATTCAAGAATAATAATTTAAAATATTATACACAAGTATAATAAAGTTGATCTCGAAAATAGCATAGTTAGACAACCTGTAAATCTGAAAGAAAAGATTTGATACAACAATGCTTGCAACAAGTGTTTAATAATATTTCCCTCTTAAAGAGTAGATTAAAGTGTTTAATTTCTGCCCTAAATGAAAAATAAAATTCATTAATTGGCTTGCAAATCCAAGTTTCCAAGTCATTACAGGCATTATAAAATGCAACTTTACGCCATATAGCCACATACAGTTTGCTATATTCCAGTAAATATTTTAAGATCGCAGAGCTTACCAGTCGGAGAAAACCGCCACGGGTGGCCGAGGTCGTTAAGATGCGGACTCTTGAACGGAAGGTCTGGGGTTCGAATCTCACCAGGACCGTCCTCCCTGACAGGTTTTTTCCAGGTTTTCCTCAGTTCTCATAAATGGCAAATGCCGGGGAGGTATCCTGAATGTTGGCCTGGAGCGCTTCCTCCCTTAAAAAAAAAATCCTTTCCCAATATGTCATTTCATCTCGTGTACCATCAATGTCCACCGTCTGTGGTGTCTCAGTAGTTTAAAAGGAAAATCTTCCCATTTTTGAGGGGGCGAGGAATGGGTACATATTCTGGCCAAATGTAACCACTGAGCAAAGAAGTATAACCCACGTTGTCCTGTAGCCGGCTCTCCGTATAGAAGGAAGGGGTAAGACATGCCAGAACGGTTACGTCATAGTATAGTAGAACATTCGATAGGCGCGGAACCAAACAATTAGCAGGCGAACCATCCTGACGTGCCCGGGTGAATATCAGACAAGAAGGAAATGCGCGCAAAAAAGGCAAAAACGGTAAAAAAAAAAAAATAAATAAATCTGCCTTACTTTTTGGGTTTTACTTTTGATTTAGCGTTACATTTTTTTCAAATCGATAAATCAATATTAAATGTTTTACATGAAATGTAATGATTAACATGTCCAAATGTCAAAACATATTAAAATTAT
This sequence comes from Metallyticus violacea, assembly GCA_030762175.1. Lineage (NCBI taxonomy): Eukaryota > Metazoa > Arthropoda > Insecta > Mantodea > Metallyticidae > Metallyticus > Metallyticus violacea. The sequence goes on from CM060838.1 coordinate 38,528,974, forward strand.
AAATATAATTAAAATTTATCAATACATTATTTACCTCTGAATAAAATTTGAGATCAATCTAACAAAAATTGTTATACGATGGTCATTGTAACGTAGCAGAACATAAAGAAAATTAAAAACGAGATAAAGGATTCAAACAGCGTTTTTAGTACTTACTAAAAACTGCTCTGCACAACATATTAATGATTTCTTTGCTGCTTCTTCCTCTGAAATTTGGACCTCTAAGGATCGTTTGACAGTGGCAGAACTGCGCGGTATGTTTTTGGAGACACGCCAACGACCACATTGCTCTGATGTATGTTGCTCCGTTCCTCAAAGCACAGGTAGTCTATTGTTCCATATTAAACTTAGATACTGCTTTGTTACTGTCAAGTGAATTTTATTTTTGATACAAAAATCTTCTTTTGACACATTTTTCCAGACGATGCTATGGATATTTTCATTACCATTTTGAGTTATATTGGTGCTACGTTTCATCCAGTCTTTTACAACGTAGCCCTACTTCTGATATGAAACTTTCAATGCATCATGGACTTGCCACTTGTTTTCCTTCGGCTTTCTGCCAATTGAAGGAATGCCAAGATGTAATTCCTTTTTGGCTTCTTGTATGTTGTGGCTTCTGTCCAGTGTTATGAGTGGTGGCTAACAGTGACAGAAATTATCCACTTCATTCCTTTAGTGTTAGAGATGTAACCGCTCATTGCCTTTCTATAATAGCTTGTTAGCTTCTCCGTTGTTTACAACATTTTATTATATTTTTTGTTTTAATAGTTTATATTGTTCAAGTATTTAACTTAGGTATCCACATGTAGTTCATTTATAGATAGAAGTCACAATTACAGGCTATTATTGTTTTATTTATAGGTTTTACGTATATTAAACAGTGTGAAAACTATTAACTTTTCACGCCTGAACGGGACGTGGTTTTTAAATGTTCATACAAGGATCCTCATCAATGTGTCAATAGAAAATCACATATAAAATATTAAATAACAATTAATACCGAAAAGTGAATTGTAGGCACTTTTTGTGGTGGTAACTTTATTATTGTTGTATACTTAACGTTTATGAAAATACTCAATGATTAGAAAATAAAGTTTAAACTTATAAGCACATTTTATTTTATTTTACTCTTTCATTGAAAATACATTATATTATATCCAAAATTCTCGAATCGAATCGCTAAAGTTGAAATTTACCGTTATTTTCTGCTACCAAGTATTTATAATATTAAATTCGACACCCTCTCACTGAATTAGTTTAGTAATATACAGGAAATAATACCCCCAATATGTGGCCAGAGAAAGGTGGCTTTCAAATACGGGAGAAAAAATAAATAAATATTGTAATTTATTCAACAATAAGTAAATTTGACTAACATACAAAATTGGATTAAAATTTGCTTACTGACAATAATACACTTGGGAACATTTTTTTTAATGGTGTTTAACGCCCGTTTTACTACTGAGGCACCACAGGCGGGAACACTGATGATACATGAAATGATATTATATATTGGGAAAGGATTTTTTTTAAAGGAAGGAAACATTCCAGGCCTAAGTTTAGAGTACCTTCCCGGCATTTGCCAGTTATGAAGACTGAGGAGAACCTGTAAAAAACCTCAGTCAGGAAGAACGGTCCTGGCGGGATTCGAACCCCAGACCTCCCGCTCACGAGTTCGCGTCTTAACGACCTCGACCACCCCTGGCGGTCACTCGGGAACATAATTTAATAATAGAACTTATAAGTTAATATCACATGTTAAATTTAAACCTTTAAACTTCGGATTAATTAGTCTAAACACATGACAAAATATTTAAATTGTTAACCTTTCTGACATCTTAAAAAATTTACAGCGCAAAAGTTTCTATTATGAGTACAATTACTCGTAAGAAAACCAGGAACTTTATGCAACTTTAAACTTTTATAGTAATATAAATAAAATCCTAACAAACTTTCATAATACGATGCTCATTGGGTCAAGCTAACGAAGCCAGTTTCCATTTTACCAATTTTAAATAAAAGCCAAACCGTGTTATCCCATTGATTGATTCTCTGCCATTCTAGAAACTAGAAACATTATTTCTCGAAAAGTAGTTTTGCCTGTCTCAACCAGTAGAAACAAAACACAGGTAACAAAGCTTTCCAGCGTAGACAGAGAGATAGGGATAGGAAATAGCTGAGTATTAAGGTAGGCGAGAAATTACTGTGATTAACGTTTCTACTGTCACGTGCTGCGCCAGCACGCTGTTGCCACATCCCGTCGCCGTTCGTCTCCCACTGCTGCACTCCAAGATTATCATTATCTTCTTCTTTCTGCTCCTCTTTACTGTCCATTTCCATTTCATTAAATCACTATCAATGTGAATAAAATCACTGGAGCTACCCAAGTTTATTATAAAATCTTCCACTACTTCTAAAATGCCTTCTTCTGTGGAAAGAAGCTTTCTAGCTATTCTGTAATTTCCGTTAACTGTTAACTGTTGCAAGGCCGATGATGCCATACCTCTGACGATAATGCAATGGTTGATCAACGATAAGACGAATCTCTCGCCAGCCGAGTCGCCGACATAAACACGTCCCAAGTGTCAATAAAAGGCAACTTCTTGCCTACTGTAGGTAAGACATAAACAGTAATGCGTGCAAGAAAGGCACAGCGTCTTGACTTTTTATGGCGACAAAACGCATGCTAAAGAAATAAAACTGAACATCATCAAATGTAATTAAATTGAAATGATAGCTGGTTGATTTATTTGATTGAATGTGTTTGATTATTAACATACCATATACTTACAAAATACATTTATCCACTACTTAGCTACTGAGCCTATAAGTAGGCAGTATCTTCGGCGGCGGTCCATCGCAATTTAATCTTCTTGATTGAAAGTGAAATGACTTCCCTTTAAAACTTTATCATCAAGTTGTAGTGAGTTATTCGGGTGCACAGAAGGTGATCAAGAATCTCATTTGTGTGTCATTTGAATGGTCATGAAACGAATAGGTACATCCTTTGATCCCTTCTTGCTTTTGTACATGATGAACTAGCTCTATCATCAGACAGCTCTTCTGCCCTAGTTCAAAGATTGCCTGAGGGATATTGAGAAGTGGAACATAAACAATGTCTGCTGGCGGGTGTAATGAAGGTAGACAGTTATGAGATTTTATGACTATATACTGCGATTATCACAGAACAGGCATAACAGCGATACATGCCCGCATTCTCGTTTATATTGTTACAGATGCTGCGTCAAACTAATAATATCTAGGACTGGCAGGTTTATGATTCATAGATATGTTACACTAGGTGATTATTTACGACATTTCTTTATGCAGGCATCATTAGTAATTCTGTTACTTTTCGCACGTTCCTTGTCTCATTTTTTATATCGCACTATACATTTCCTTATTTTATAAATTTAATTTGGAAAACACTACTATCTCCATTATAATTACAAGGTCCATTTATCACGTAACTCTATCTACTTCTCATATCTCAGCATATTGCTGCTTATATCTTTACTTTTCCCCTAGTTCACTGGGAGATTTCATATTACACCTTATAGAAACGTTACACTAATATTTTCTTGGCGTGGGAAACCTAACTTATTAGAACAGGTAGCGCCTTCAATTAGTACATACGTACTACCAGTCTAATATTGTTATTGTTCGCCATAACTCAATTACGTTACCCACGAAGATGTTCTCGGGAAGAAAATTTCACACTAAAGATAAAGGAACCAGTCGATTTGCTCTTCTCGGAGGTTTCTAGATCTGAAACTATCTCAGAACTTTTGCCTTCTTTTTCTCCAGGGGTGGGAGCGTTTTACGACATTCTTTTTTTTTTTTTTTTTTTTTTTTTTTTTTTTTTTTTTCACTCTCACACTTTTCTTCGCTTCCATTCCCCTGGAGACCCTCGTATCTAAATAAAAGTTTAATCTTATCAAGATATTCTGCAAACTCAGGTGTAGTATTGGAAAATTTAAAAGTTCTCCTTACAAAAAGGCTCATCCAATGAATGTTATTATACAAAGTCTCTGCTTTAACCAAATTTAATCGATTGAGTAAATAAAATCCATGTTTATATTGTAGATTCAAGTTCCAGGATGTAGTTTTTGTTCTCGTCTCATAAAGAGAGAAAATAAAAGATATCAGCTGTTATGAATTAATTTTTACACAATTCCCATAGCATCCAGCATTGGCCATTGCCATCAAGCAATGTAAAGTGTTACAATTTAACGATCTCGCCTAGTTATTAAAGAACTTTGTTGATATAGGAGAGCTACTGGAAAGCGAAATACCCATGATCGAGCCGAGGAAATTAGTTTAGCCAATATAAGGAATAAAGTTTTTGCAGGCATATCCGTTGCAATATAACACATAAGTAGGTACTTCTTTAATTAAATTAAGCAAAGAGATACCCATTAGATTTTAAATATAATAATGTTTCAACAGAAAAAGAAATTGCACAGTTGTCTGAAATAAATTGAATACATTAATAGAAGCACCAGATTCTCTTGACAAAAACTACTTAAAATATTATAAGTTAAAACCTTAATACCTGGATACCGAGTCAATAAATGCAGAGTTGCTCTTTACCTAATAAATTTGCAAAGTAGCTCCGTCCAGGAGAAATCGTTCATCTGGAAAAATTACCTGAACACGAACCAACTAATGATGGGGGTTCCACCTCACAGACCGCCTATGATACTCAGTGGTAAAAACAAGCGTTAAATACTATTAAAAAGTTATGCCCGCCAAGAGAAACAAGACAGTGTTAGCTATTTGGAAACCAATTCACCTCGCCATGTACATGCATCAGGCTTCGAAGCAAAGATGACGTCACTACCCCTTAACGATCAATACCTGTAGGCATGTGGGTTAACCAATAAAAAGAGTGTAGGTCTACAAGACATGGGAATGAGTGTACTGTACACAGGTAGGGAAATAGGAAAGAAAAAAAAATAAGAAGCATCAATGTGTAACTTGGCGCAATAATAGAACCCAAATTATATTTAAAGGTGAAGAGAAAGGTTTAGAGGCCAATACAGGACTAAGGCAAGAATGCGGATTATCACAATTATTGTTATAAATGAACAAAGTAATATAAATACAGACAGATAAAGGTGTAGGTCTAGGGGAATAAGAAATAAAAAATCTAACTTAAACACTATAAATTTTCAGAAGAGTTTTAATAGCGGATAATCAACACGACCTATAGAAATCAAGCATCAAATTAAACTAAATAATTAAAGAGTATAATATGAAGAGATCTTTCAATATATATTGCTATGTCAGGGAAATAACAACAAATTATTATTAGTGGCGAGACAATACAGAAGTTTCTAATTATCATATTTAGCCTCGAATATATCAACTGTGAATATGCAGGCAGATATATAGCAGAATATAGAAATATGTAACAAAATGTATAAAATTTCAAATAAATATGAGAAATTGTATAAAATTATTACAATGTGTTAGCAAAACCAGAATTGAAATATTCGAGCCTACAATAGTTAATGAAAGAAAAAATCGAGGTTAGAGCTGACACAGATCAACTGAGAAATAAATAAAGGGAGGAACACATATCGCAAGACAACATCCAATTAATACTTTTTATCCCCCAAATAATACCTTTAAGATAATCATATTTAATAATTTCAACAATACTATTACTTTTAATTCAACAAATTATTATTTTTCAGTGATATAAGCATGGAAAGTACATGTACTAAAAATGACACTTTTCAAGATTCCCTAAAAAGTGTCTGATGGATGAAAGGCCCAGGAAGAAATGCTGTAGCGGATTAGCATCGGAACAGGACTAATTCTTATTGCGGTAGAAGGAGAATTCCTATAATTTACAACCATATCTAAAATAAATGTCTTATTTGGCAACGTGCTGAATCAACCTAAGACCTTGTTGAGTGTAATCATAATATTTAATTTAATTTAATTTTTTCAAAACAAAGCTACTTTCCTAGATTTGATTTTCTGCTCAACTGATATGGGTTTACGAGCGCTTCTATTCCTACCAGAGGTGTCGATCTGTTTGACTTTAATTCAGACTTAGATTTCCCTTTATGAACAACCTGGGATCTCTTACATCCATTTGGTGGAATTGAAATTGCATCATCATCATCCTATTTTACTACACGTAATCAAGCTGTCTTGAAATTCTATCTAGAGACAAATAGAAAAAGGATTAAGCAAATACCTACAGCAAATAAATTCGCCGCTGCTAGATCAGTTCTTATATCCGCAGTGAAGCTGGTGAAACTCATGCTTTAGCCAGTGCTGAACACACGGAAATTTGTTTTGTTTGATAAATCGTATGATATATTCTTCGTACAGTGTTAACGTTTTTTTGTAGTTGGAATCATATTTTTGTGTTATTTGAGAAGCGTTTGCAGTTGCTATTCATCAACACTTTGATTACATGGAGAGGTATACATGGAGCCGCTCAACAGATTATCGGCATGATTTTGCTCATTGTAAAATAATCCAAGTGCATGGCCTAAATCGGTAAGTCATAAGATGTAAATACGAAATAAAGAGAAGAAGAATCGTCTATTTGCATGGACACAAGAGCAGTCGATACTAGATTTAACTTAATTTACAGCAGCGAGAAATCAGCCAGAAAACAAAGTTTTGTTTCCGTAAATCACATTGAAGCACAGCGATCAAGCTCAACATAACGAGACATGGTGTTCCGCTTAGAAGTATTAACAAATAATCGATAATTTGACGTGTAAATAATGTTTTCTTTACACATCTTTTTAAATAACTTGATGCAGAAACTCGCCAGGTTTAGAAGAATGGTCAATACAACTCGAAGTGTACACCTCCAGTTGTCCTGCAGACTCCATTTGTCTACACTCCATCTACAGCATGCATATCGTTGTACATACGTGTTCTGCTAACCGCAATACTCGTTGTTTGGTGTCCATATACTTAACATGGTGTTTATATAGCTGTATTGAATACGTAGCGTCAAGCATGTTTGCTATTTAAACATTGGTGCAAATGCGCTGGACAACGCACGAATATTACCATCACACGTAATTCTTGTATAAATTTGGATAGTTTATCAATCTTATAGCATGAAAATTGAAAATATATGTTCTTCTGTTTTTAAACAGTGAGCATTTATTTTTCGGTACCTTTAAGCAAAACACTTTGTACTCTCTCTCACTTTGTTTCTAATTCGGTCCAAAAATAGTGATCAACTTTATTCGTCTTAAATTTCACTGCTGTATTTTTATTTGAACGTTGAAAATGTAAGAATTACACACCTGTTTCTAAACAAAATTGTTACTTGTACACATGAAACGAAGTTCTACTTTTAATCGCATAAGTAACGTAATCATTTTTCTGTGTGTTTCAGGTGAGTTCCTATTGCAGTAATGATAAGAGAGTGTCTAGAACCAGCTTAAAGATAGAAGCTTTCCTTTAAATCGTTTCGTTTTGAGGTAAGACAGTGTATTTAGTTCTGTACTAAATTTAATGACTTTACTGTCAATTTCCTTAATAAAAAATCCACTGATACAGATTGAATAGGATATTTTTTATTGTTACTCTTACTAGTTTCTGGGACTTATAATGCTTATAATGCTGTAAATACAGGATAATTAATTAAACTTCTACTACTTCTCCGTTTTGAATTAATTATAATTTGTTAAGTATATACTTGTTATTGTGTTTAGATATTGCGGTTGCTTTAGAGTCTATATAGGTACTCGTAACTAACATGAACAAGTTTAATTCAAACATAACGGAATAACGAATTCTTGGTAGAAACGCAGAGGACGTTTTGAAAGAGAGGTATGCTTGATAAACGCGGAAACGTGCAACTTTCTCTTCAGTAAAATAGTGGGAGATAATGGGCTCTAGGCTCTATCTCTTGTGAGAGTGGCTCAGTACTGTCTCAAGATCATACAAAGATTAATCGATTTATCACAGATAGCATGGCGTTGATTTAGACAAAAGACATACTACTGAATTTAAAAAGTTAAGTTAAAGCCTAACGGTATATATACAAGTCAGTGCTTTCAGACTCGTCCCACATATACAAATGAGACATGGTTTCACTTGCTAGGCTACATCAGCTTTCAAAAACATACAGGCTGACAAAAATATCAATGTTATCATACTATTTTCACTAGAGTTTCAGCCAGTAGTACCCACCCGGGCTTGTGGCGCCAAGCGAACATGAGCAAACAACTAGCGCTGATGTCGGACGTCGATTGAAGAAGATAGTTTCTATGTATCTAATTTAAAAACATACTCTGTGTGGCATAAATACAGCAAAATATACAGAACGTTTTCTATGTTGCATAGAAATAAATAAAGCAATATATACACAACACTCTTCAAATAATAATGTAAAGATTACGGCACTGCATTTTCAAATACGCACCTAATTCCCACTGCAGGTTGGTACGCCCCAACAGATCCAAGGGCATACTAACATTTTACGCCTGGCCTTAACATCAATGAACTGAGCGTTTTTATTTGTTTGATTTATTTACAGACACTATTTAACATTTCAGATAATCGTCGTCCCATTCAATTCATGGAGTGAAACGGCCAATAAATTTTGCTTAGAGGCCTCTTCTTTCATGTTGAGGTTCTTTTGCGTGCCGTAAATTTATGACTTTACTTCCCCTCCGAAGGAAGTCATACTTAAGTTTTTAACAACCGACCTAAGCCGGAAATGAACCCAGCGTCTCTTGGGTGTACGGGGCAAGTGGTGAACACTAAACCACCGGGACTGACAAATCCGATCCTTACTAAACAAAACCGTCTGGGACTCTGGTATTCAATGACTGCCTTAAGAACCATTGGGACTCTGGTATTCAATGACTGCCTTAAGATTCATTGCTCCATTTTGTTGGATGAGATTGAACCCTAACGAGTATTGTTGCATTCTTGCGTGAAGTTCGTGTAACAAATTGACAACATCGCGTAGATAATGGCCCTATAGCCACACACACAAAGAATGCATAGAAGTCGTAATCATTTTATATAATTTCAAGGAACTTGTGCCTTTCAGCTCACTGGAATTCACCCCTGCCGCCCTCTGAGGCTGGCTAAAGGTCAGTAACCGTCGCAGGTTACCACTCATCTTCAGAAAAACGTGAGGAATGAAATCAACAATGCTGATATTCATGCTCGTAAACTTTATAGAACACATGCAGAGTACGAATAGTCGTGAAAACTATTGATCTTGGCAGCAGGAACAAACTACTGGAATATTTACGTCCTCATTGTTAACAGTACAACAATTGGACAGCTAATGTTCTTTCTCCTTGACATGAGCTATGAAATGTGGAAAATATTGCTCTCATACAGTCGTCGGTCCAAGCGGCCAGTACTTACATACGTCATAAATCGGTTAATGCCATTTATTCAATTTTCAGCAGTGGGTTAAATAATCAAGCCTAGTGCCTCTATGGTTTAAGATCTGCATAGTTTCATCGCAGATGAAAGAATAATTTTACGCCAGATCTTCTTCAAAAAATAGCGAAAACATTTATTTAATACAGCGGCCACCGTGTAATCTAGGGGTAGCGTTTACGCTTCCAATACGGCGGCCTCGGGTTTGATTCTTTATTCGGTTAGTTTCTTGATTGAGGTATTTTCAGGGGTATTCCCTCAGTTTGTTAGGTGAATTTCTGGGACACTTAGGCAACAAGTCTCCTGAACTCATTGACCTATTATTACCTATCATCCTTCATCTGGTACAATACGCCTTAAGGGAAGTATACAAGGCCTGTACTTATAATATTAAATTTACGAACTTCAGTTCCCAATCTCTCAATGACTATTAAAGCTTACAAAATGAAACTTTTACAGCATACGAATTTTCTGATCTATTTTCTTTACTATATCATGACTTTGAAGCAAACTATGAATTACTTTCAATTGTTTATTTATTTCGGTTTTTTCAAACATTTTACTTTTTTAAATTGTCACATTTTGTCCTAGCTCTACCAAAATATACCCACATCATCACAATAATATCATGAATAAGTGATAAAAGTTTCAAAAAGGTAACTTATACTGTTCCTTAAAAATGGGAAACTGAAGCAAAAAAAAAAAAAAAGTAGTTTTGCAATAATTGCAGCCAAAAATGGGGTTTTTTTTTTTTAGATAAAAACTAACTTTTTGAAGGAAATCCCAGCTAAAACACTCCAACATTGTGAAACAACAAAGAAAGATGTCATGGAAACAAATGCTGCCAATTTTTTAAATAATTTTTTCTACCATTTAATTCAAACCACAGTCTTCTATAGCAAATATTTCGTGAACTGTAGAATTTAACTGAACAAGTGCTCGTAGGAAAGGGAAAAAAAAAGAAGAAAAAAAAAGAAAGGAAAGAAAAGGTTTGTGCAGTGATATGATTAAAACGTTAATAAAAATACTTATAACCAAGGAACATTAGTGAGTCATATAAAAATAAACAGAAAATTCCAAATATTAAAAAAGTGCAAAAAATAAAACTGTTATATTTGACTCCCCCTTCCCTTTAATACTTCCCTTAAGGTCGCGGTACCATGATCATGAAAAAATTTGCTCAATTCATTTTATACAGTATCTTTTTGCAATCATATTATCACTCTGTAGTTTCCCAATGCAGTATTTTACGCGCATAAATGTAGTTTATTTAAATAAAGTATAAAAACCGTTGCTAAATTGCGGAGTTGAGCTTAACTGCCGCTATTTTTCACAAATGAGCTGAATTTCGTACGCTTTCTTCCGTTAATGCCACAGCAATACATTTGCGTTTGGAAATGATAGATAATCCGCAAATTTTGGCTTAGAATGGGTAAATTGTCTTTTGAACGGGAGCAAAAAAGACTTTAACATTAAACTTAGTCATATTTTAACAATATAAAATGACAAATGCAAATATAAACACAGTGTAACACCATAAAAAATTTCCAGATGCATTACAAATAAATTACAATAAAAACATAAATTGGAAAGTAAGTATAAGAGTAAGTGTAGAATAGAATTCTACTGAAAAAAGATTTTGACGAAAAAATTACCTGGTATCAAATATCGGAAGAATTAAGGAAACATGTTCAAGTTCTTGACCTGTAAAAGTGTTACGACTTTAAAACACATAGTATTAGCTAATATTTAATATCCATATAATATATTAATTATATAGAACTTGGGCCGCCAGATAAAAATTAGAATTTGGTCCCAGCCTAACAAATTTTGAGGTATTCACAGAGAGGAGCTGCCATTAACTATAGCCGCAAAGGTGGCTCTCTTCTGATGAAAAACTTTGCCAAAATGAATTTCCCTATGATTTCAGAACCAAGTCAAGCAGAATGTGAAAGGCAAGAAGTTTATGACAAGGGAAGGATGATGTCGGATAGCCACACGATTGATACTCGTCACAAAGGTCAATAGGAAAAGACTACGGTTTTATCAAACAGCGGCTATTGAACGTAACGAGGAAGTAGAAAAAGAAAATGAATTGTCAATTCGGTAAATAGGAATGCAATACACCGTCATACTGAACAATACAAAAACACTTTGATGGGTGAACAAAAGGAACAAAACTGTCGGTAACAAATTCAAGTTTCCATTAAAAATAACATTAATACAGGATTTTGTAGAACCCAAGTATAAAATTATGTGAGAAACTGAATAATTTCACAGAAAAATGAGTTTTTAGTATAATAAACTAACAATAGCAATGAACTCCTTTGTTCGTGGGATATGTTATTATACCGCAACAGTGACATTGAGGGCCCATTTGAATAATCAGCTGATTTGATGCATTACTTTAGGAATTATGTTGAAAAAGTCATAAAATGTTAACTTTTAGATAATTGAGCATGAAAGAACGCTTAGAAAAATAATAACTATTCTTCACCTTCATAATATTTCGTTTTGGAACGATAGGAAATAGTTTTAATAATCACTCTGAAAGACCATTTTTATTTTAAATATCTATTCCAACTATTGAAGTCTATTTTGCGAATAATTTGACTCCTTTTAGGTAAAATTAATATATATATATATATATATATATATTTAAATTTAATGCCTACTGATTCTAACTCTACTCATACGAGTAAACCAATCAGGTATTCGCCCTAAGGTACTGGTGTTACTTGTGGGCACTTGTTGATTTTATTTATTTACGGACGCTCTTTAACATCTCAGGTCATCAGCGTCCCATTCAATTCAGGGCTTGAAATGGCCGATCAATTTTGCTCAGAGGTTTTGGCTTGAGGTCTTTTTACATGCCGTAAATCTATTACATGGGACCCACGACTTTACTTCCCTTCCGAAGGAAGCCATTCTTAGGATTTTTACCCATCTGGCCGGGAATGAACCCGCAATCTTAGGTTTAGGAGGCAAGTATGATTACCACTAAACCAGTAGGACCGATTTTTGTGGACACGCCAGTAGTTACATATCATTAAGTCCTTTCATTCGCTAATGTCAACTCTTTTCTTATATATATAAAGTAACACTATTAACAATGTAACAAATTAACAGTTATTATAAAAGCAGAAAAGGATAAAACAGTAAGAATAAGTCATTACAAAGCGATTACAATTGTGACTTTCTCTTAGTGTTTTATCCTTTTCTGCTTTTATAATTACTGTTTATATAATGTTGCCCGCTATTTGTAATTGTTATAAGTTGATAAAATAATGCTTTAATAGCGAGTTTCAGCTTATCAATGAATACAGGATATGTACACTTGTACAGGCTGCACTAAATAGCGAAGATATTTTAAAAATACCCCAGATGAAAAAATAAAGCTGTACAAAGGTCTATGAGATAAACTCTGCTACTTTGAACATGTTACAACTTTACAACTACAACATTCTCGCTTTTTTTTTTAAAGTAACTCACAGAAAACCACGTGTTGGTTAGGAATTCAAATCGGACTCAAGAGAGGAAACATTCAAGGCTATAATCAGAACTCATATAATTCACGTCTATTTTAGCTAACTTATCTTGTCTGGCCACAACCGCCAAATTTTCCTAAGTCATAAGTATTCGAATGTTTCGTGTTGCCTCTTACGGATAAAATATCCGTAATGTGAGCCTGCGAAATTTCCAGGATATAGACTTAAAGAAGTTCTTGAGGACTTTACCTTGTATCGTTAGAGCTTCGGTACATAAGCCAGAGATCCATGGTTCGAATTAATATTTTGTATTTGTCCTGTCTGACTTCGACTTGAAAGCTTCTTAATTTTGTTATTTTTGTCTGTATTAGCTCTGTGTCTCCGGATTTTACTCAGAACCTCTTGGAAGACCAACGCCGGATAATTAACTTAAGCTTCACGTGCTCAATCCTTTAACCCATGGGAGAGGAAACGTTGTTGAATGTAGTACTTTTGAGCCATCATGCTTTGTTCATTATACACTAATGCAACATGAAATGTGTTACAGAGAGACACAGCACAAGTCGCCCCGCACCGAGGGCATTAGTGCATTATCGAGTTGATTGCTTTGTAGATCGAGTTAATAGTGTTCAGTGAATTGATGAACCTTCGCTCATAATGACGTATGGTAAAATGAGAGCAAATTGCAGTAAAACAATTGAGCAGATCATAAAGCTTACAAGCTTACAGCATTGCGTTGTTAATTACAGCATAAGCAGTAAGTGAATTGGAGCGCCTGTAATCATCTCTGTTATATATATATATATATATATATATATATATATATATATATATATATATTGCCCTAAAAGCTATTATAATATCTGTTCATGCACATTATTTATCAAAAATCTATCTACCTTCAACTTATATATGTTTATGTATATTGAAACCCTTGATTAAGATATTTTATTTAAAAGAAAGATAAATAAAATATAATAATTATTTACAGTACTTTCTCATAATTTTGAGAAAGTACATCTACTGTTGCTGTCATTTCCTCGTTCCCTCCTTTGTTCCAATTTGAAGAAGTTCTTAAAACGTTCTCAATTGGGTTTTCTGTACATCTTTGTTTTCTTGTCCCATCACAGAATGGAGGTACAGTGACTGGGGAATTTTGTTCAAGGTGCTCATTCTGGAAATAGATTGCGCTTGGAACGAACCGAAGGGATAGAACAAAGAATAATCGTTTTACTACTGCCAGGAATTGAGCTTCTGTGTGATCTAGCGGAAATCATTTTCATTCTTGGTAGAATCTGCTAATCAACTTTTTCCCCTGTCGGAAACTTTAGTCTGCGTGCATGCAGCGTTGAATTCTTGCAATGGATCTGCACTGAAAATTCCTTTGTTTTGGTCTGCAGCTAGTTTAGATTACAAACGTTCTGTTGAGGCACGTTTATCGAGAACAGCTTCTCACTTCAGCTTCAATACATGTCTCTCAGGGGTGGAATTGACCACTTCACCCGTTTTTTTTTTTTTTTTTTTTCCTTTTTTTACATCCAACTCCACTCTCTCATCTGCTATTCCGACAGCGCAGAAACTACTGTGTCAGCAACAGCCAATCAGAATGCTGGACTGCTACCCTGGCGGAGACAAATTGAACTTCTCCAATAGCATTCAAATCATGACAAGTGCTTCAAAATGATGTCACGTACTGATTCATGCTTCGTATTTTCCGGCCTGCTTTCATGGATGCTTTCCATATGTATCAAGGAAATGAAAAAAGTGAATAAGTAAATGAAAAAAGTAGAATATATAATTAAAAGTAAGTTCTGCAAGAATGCACCACTTATCATAATATTAGAGCAACAATCGCAATCGCTAAGATTTCCACGAGAGACAAATTAATTGTCAGGCCCTTACATTGTTGGAACAATAGTAAAATATACGGATGGAAGAAACAACTTTTTTCCAGAGTCCCAGTCTACATGATTCGGGATAAACTATAATAAGTATACTAATGGGTCAAACTTTCAGAAGCCTACCTTGAGCACTATGGTAGCTCCCCTAAGATATGCAAATAAGGGCTATTTTTGTGTTCTAAAGTCTTTTGTGTTTGTTTATGTATCAGAAATACCAAATTAAATAGTTTAGTTCCTAGTTTAGATTTTTCCATTGCAAGAGTCCATTACAATTCGTAGAATGCGCTTTCGTGTGTAGACAACACTGCTCCTACACCCTTTGTTCTTCTTTCGATTGTTTGCATGGACTTTGTGCCTCTCTATTTCATCTGTCTTAAATTAATAAAAAAATTCTTGAATAATCCATTATTCTCTTGCAATTCTTTTTCAGTCTTTATTAGGGCCACGTTTTTTCATCTAATATTCGCTGGACCACAGACAGAAAATATTTAGAATTTAAGTTTAGTGAAGGCTATCCCATCGGTATTTTATGTCAGTTTGAAATTCTATTGTGGAAATTGGTAATGCCATTCAGAGAAGATTTTAATACAGTATATTTTACCCAGTTATTAATATAAAAAGCGCAACATGGAAAATTGAAATAAGCGTTGCCGTTCTTTTTAAAGATAATTGGAAACATGGCAATAAAATTCCTGTCGCAGCTGGAAACATCTGTGAAGCAAAGTAGTAATCAGTAAAGTGCGCAAAACATCAAAGCTTCTGAGTTGGGAGGTTTCGGACCGGGTCCACCCAGCCTTGTGAGGACAAATTGGGAGATGCCTGATAGAGAGACAGCGGTTGCCGCGGTCGACCTTGGCCCTTCGAGGGTTGTCGCGCCCAGAAAAGAAGTTAAGCAAACTTCAGTTTTACAGTGTGTTGCCAATATTAAGAAATTCTTGTTTATGCTTTTCATACTTTCGTTTAGTTGCTTTTAGTGTTCTCTTATATCAGAAAACGTTTGGAATTAATATTCAGTTACGGTATATGTTACAATGGAAAGATGCTTAAATATTAGTGCATATGAACACTCATTAATGTGTGTATGTGTGTGTGTGTGAATTTAAATATTTTCACATTTAAAATGTTGAATAAGTATTAAAATTATAAACAGAAATGCAATAAGGTGCTTACGCTTATGCGTCTTTACGTATAAAACATACTATTTATTTCATTTTTATTGATTTTATAAATACCTCAGAGCCCCGATTCTTGAACTATAGTTGGCGAAATGTGTGTGATTCGAGTGCCTCTCCCAAGGAGTCCACAAAGCATTAGAGTGCTTAACAGCATTAATTATTCTTGAACAAACAGTGAAATAGGAGAAAACGAAAGATAGTTTATATTCACGACGCATATTTATTGAAATAAAGGAAAAAAGAATTAAATTGAAGGCGACTGTTGGTTCCGGAGGGCACTTTCAAAAGGTAAGAAAACGTTAAGGAATTAAAACAAGGAGTAATATACATACCATATTGTTTATTTTTAGCTAATAATATTAATATTTTATGTACTTGATATTACGTTTTGAATGTAATATTATTGCTATGTTTGCTACTATTTTGTAAAGATATTCTGCGGTAAAAAGGCAAATGTTTTAAAAACGTCCACTTATAAATTTGTTTATATATTAAAATTTGTAAACCAGTAGAGAACACTTTAATATATATCTATTATATTTAGTATGCCAATTTATAAATTTAAACCATCAGTTAAATCGCAACAGCAAGAGAGATTTATCGGATCCCACGGTTAAGGCCGCTGTCTCAGAGAAATAATACTTTATCATTAGTAATATATTTTACCATGTCACAGCAGCACGTCGAGATTATATCTATTGAATTGGATTGTGCAGTGAGGATGACATGTTGAAGAACAAAAGTTAACTTGGAGAACGTTCCGTTTACAAGAAGCCTGATATATAACGTTGTCCTTCCACAAAGCTCATCAGAATGTATGATATGAACAAAAAGATAAATTCAAACAATGGGCTTTGAACTCTAACGTACAATCCCAACATCATAACCATTACGAAATAGAACGTGCCAGTAGGTTAGAGCAATTACTGTGATCGATGTAACTAGTGGCAATGCAATGGAGTAGTTGGTATGTACAAAACTGAACTGTTAAACAATGGGATTACATAACTTCACGTTTGAATCATTCGTTTTATATGTTTGGTAAAGAGAACGGATTTTTGCACTTATAACTAAATTTTCCAGATTTTTTTCACTTCTGCTTTGCTTTCGTAAATATTCCGCTCGTTCTTAATATCCTTATGTCAATTATTTATTACACTCAAATAGTAGCTGGCATTTTAGTAGATTAACTGCTTTTCAAATTGTTAAATGCAATTTATACGTTATATTTCTTCGTTAAGTCCGAGCTAATGCTATATAAATTCTCCAGAGCTATAAAGTCTTATCAATATATACCAAATAATTTACAATATATACCAAATAATTTACAAAAAAAATTAAATGTCCTCTAATGAGGGGGCGATTCAAAGCTTGTGTACTCATAAATGAGTGCTCTAAAATGTGGCATTAAGCATCTCATACCTTAGTGGAAGTAAATTATTACGAAGTAAAAATTTATCAAGCATTAACGGTTTTTCACGTTCAATCTGTCTGTGCGTGCTTGTGCGTGTGTTTGTGTGGAGAACACAAAGCCTCAGCTAAGAGCATAGGGTTGTAGCACTAAATGGGCCCGGAATCTTAAATCGATCTACGAAGTCAAAGAACTTGTTCTAGTTTTATATCGGCTTTAAACTACTTGATGGAACACATCAAAGTTCTGAGCAAGAGATATTTCATCGTGTTATTTTGGCGTCAGTGACAAAACTGTCGGATCATTTTCGTACTTCAAGAAAAGTTTAAAAGACATTCTTGGTAATTTTGGAAGCTTTGGAACGTTATTTTAAACGTGTGCTTTGATATATGGGGTCCTATTTTACACGTGATGAAAAGTGAAGCGAGTAGTTAAACCAACAAAGATATGCTCCAATAGCATACTACTATATTACGATTTAAATATCTACAAATAAAATAACTTCTGATGACTAGGGTTAAATTGCAATAAAGTGTAAAAAAGGCTCTATTAAAAATGTAACAGTACTTTTAAAGCTCCAGAAATGGTTATTACAATGCACAACTATTGTTGATTCTGAAAGAAAAATGTACCTTATTGAAAACTTGAGTATTGTGGGAAGTTCTTTTTAATTTTTATAGAGGAGTAGATTTAAATTAAATGAAAATATTGTAAAATTCCTAGTAGCTCACCAAAATAATTTCTTTTTTTCGTCTGACAAAATATCAGCAATTGAATACACCATACCAAACATATTTTTGCTGTGTAAATCAAGCATCAATTTCATTACTATTTCCTTTCCCTACTTTCCCATTAATGCTCTTTTCTGACTGTTTTCAGAGTATTTACTCTACTTACCCCTCCTGGGTTTTTAAGCAAGTTAGAGGACTAGTTAAGAATTCAAAATTTTGTTTTTATGTGCAACTTCATTGTTAGAAAGAAGTTTTTGTATTAGTTTGATCGAGAAGACATCATTGCTATCAAATGTGTTTATGATACGAGGTCTATTACATAAAGAATTATCATATTTTTTTAAACATACTTTTGCTCATCCTCATAATATTGATGAACTTTCTTAAAGTAGGCCCCATTGGATGCAATGTACCTGTTTCAGTGTTTCTGCCATTGCCAGATCCTTCAGGTAGCCTTCATCACTACTTCTAATGATGAAAAATATCTCCCGCGAAGGGTATTTTCAATTTGGGGAAAAAGAAAGCCACATGGGCCCAAATTTGGACTATATGGAGGGTAAGGGATATACTTCACATTGGTTTTTGTAAGATATTCAGCAACAACATTTGTGATGTGACGAAATGTACCTTTTGCGTGCGATCTGTAGAGTTTTCAGGACATCTCTGTAGTATTGTAAAGATACACGTGTGTGTGTATGTGTACGACATGCAGGTAAACCATTCATTGAATATCGAAAAATGAGATGGCCATATCTTTCGGGGCAAGAGGATTCTCTTTTGCATTTTTGCAGGGTAGGGGATGACGATGAAGATTTCTGCTATTTGCTCTCAGGACAGAAATGATGCAGCCTAGTTTCATCAACGTCGTTTACTTTTAAAGAAAACTCCATACCTTCCTCTAACATTATCTTCAACTGCATCCAAACCTACACAGGAACGTCTCTTTGTTCGGGAATCAGCAGCATTAGAACCAATCGTGCACAAACACTCTCATGTGTACTTTTCAGCTATCCACGTGTGGTTGGCACCCAATGAACTTTTCAGAATTTCTGAAAGTGTTCTTAATGCTTCTTGACGAACCTGTAGCATTGTATATACCTAAGCTGAAGATATATTGAGAGGGAAACAAAGTTTCAGACCAGCATATTGTTCGTCACATGGCATCTCTTTTGCTGTAGGCGGAACTTAACATGATTCAACTTGCCCACCTCTTCACAGACGGGAACCGGAAATGACTACTATAAACTAGTATTACATATACATTACACATTAAGCTAACAAAACGTTGTATGTTTATTTTAATGCAAGAAAATACGTCTGTAAATAAATTGTCTTTATTCATTAATTTAACGGTCCTCGTATTTATCATAAGAGTTGTAAGCTTCTGGTCTGGTTCTTTATCTAGTTTAAGCTAGAGCAGGAGACATAGAAACTTTAGACTCGTAATCTGCCACCGCAGAAGACACCTTCATGAAGGTCTTCTTGACACGTCCTATAATCTGGCTAACTTTTGCAAACTTCCTCTGCAACCCTGTGTAAAGCGAGTGCTTGGGGGCATTATATGCATCAATGCTTACACAGAAGTGGTAGCTTTAACCGGATCAATCAGCAACAGCAGTCAGTTGCCATGTTGTTTGCCGACTCAAAGATCTATGAACCATTTTATTAATTGTTGAAAAAGTCCTAGCTGAAATATTTTTTTCCATTACGCGTATCACACACATATCCTCTCCAGTTTACAGTTTTGTACATGTACAGTAAATTTTTTACCCCATTTTCACAGCATTTACTCCTATACTTTTTCTTAATATAGGATCTCTAATTTCAATTCTAATGTTTTTTTTCATTAATAATAAGTTAATTTAAAAGTATCTACTACTATTCTGATAGTTAATTTATTTACTTATTAATGCATAGAAAAAAGATCTTCAACTATAGAAAATACTAAATTAAAAATAAGTACTCATAAATTAACAGGATGAACAAAAAATGTGAAATGCTGCTTATTACTTTATAATTTAATATTTATAAAATTGTAAAATACTGTATTTATTAGACCTTAATATTTTGCATGTAATTAATTAGAAAAGGTGTTTCCCAGAAATAAATGTTTCCTGAATGGCAGCCCATACTTTAAACCGTTCTTCCAACTATGTTATAAATTGGTTATTTTATTTGTTAATATATTGTTTACTTTTTTCTGTAGCCTTATGCAGAGAAGGTAGATTAATTTAAATTTAGTATAACATTTTTGAGAGATTACATTAGTGGTATTTGTATAGTGTGTCCGGGAAATCAGTATAGCCTATACGTTATACATTAATCAACAACATTAACAATATTTCTAATAATTGCAATATATTATTATAATACATGCTAACAAGAAACTAGTAAAGTACAGAGGTATACGAACTTTCCAGGCAGCTGTCGAACAAGAACTCAGCAAGAGGTGTGTGTGATTTATTCAATGAAATGGAAACATATACAATCAATGTCAACATATGCAAAGAAATTCAACGAAACAGGAAGCTTAAGAAGCAACAGAAAATTTAGAAGGGCCAAATCTATTCTGACTGATGAAAATACCCTTGATATGTTACTGTTTATCCACACAGGACTTCAAGGCAAGGTATTACAGAGTCAGGAATTTTTAATTTAATTAAACCTGTTAAATTACTTATATGTCAAATACAAATTTTACAATAATTGAGTGAAAGTAATTTTGGCCGAAGAAGTGATTTTTGCGAAACTTTAATGGGGTTGACAAACCAAAATCCGAAGACATCTCATATTTTCATATGTGCTCATTGTTTGTCTAAATAGTATACTTAATCGGCATAACTATATTGGTCATGGAATATTTGCTAATAATAGTATATTTAAAATCCTAGGAAGGATATGTTTCGGACTTGTTTAATTTGTAATAACATAATTGAGCCATTTTTTATTTAAGGAAATCTAACCTCTGATGTGTAAGCACACCTATTGCAAAACAATCTCATTCCAACGTAGTCCAAAAATGACATCTGATATCAACTAAGTGGTGCCGCTGCACTCTTTGCAAGAAACGTGAGAAAAAATTTAAAAGCAGAATTTTCTGGAAGATAAAATTGAAGAGGAGCGCAATAAATCCACTTTATATTGACTTGAGAGAACTATTTTATTAAAGTACAAATTAGTGTAAGCTGCCATGTAGAAAAATATGTTTTTGACACACGCTATGTGCCTACGGATATATATTTTCTAAATTATCTGGCAAATATTAAATTATATATGTCTAATAAAAGCATGTTTATGTTTTAATAAGAATTCAAATTATTAAGTTATAAGGGGCATTCTATAGTTTATATTAACCGGGGGAGAGAGAGCAGTGGGCTTTGTTGGCAGATAGGAAGGAGGAGAAGGGAGTAGGTTGAATATTAAACAAAGTGAGACAGCTCAGGTCGAAAGAGGCAGACAGCCGGAAAGGGTGGTAGGGGAATATGTCACAATTTTTTAAAATTATTTTTACATATGAATCAATGGAAGCTATTTACTTTTCTATTGCTTTCTTTTCTGTTTCTTTTATTTAGGTATTTAAATTTTTATATTATATTGTTTCTGTTTCCATTTATTTATTATATATATTGTTTGTCTCTTAGTAGTAAAATATCTGTTGTGCAGTTTCATTTCTTTTCAATTATATTGGGAAAGCACATATGATCCCAAGACCGTGCGACATGGATGAGTTAGTTTTGTAAAAATATATTTCGACTTGTCTCTACCGGGAATTGAGCAGAGCATCTTATTTCATAATTTTGAATGTGAAAGTTTTAACGATTTCAAAGAGTTGATGCAGTTGCTGTAGATAGACAATAGCTTTCTGGAGAAGTCAAACTTTTCTGTTCGATATCCCTCTGCTCATTCCCACAACTGCCACATAAAATGTCACTTAACTTTGCAGTTTAGTGTTCATGAACACGTGATAAATGTCGACAATACTGATCAAAGTTTCTTTCTAGCGACTCATGTACTAATGTCTCGTCCTCAATTACCACCCCAACAATAAATAAATGGACTTGGTGGAAGAGTTACTGTAGTGTTGCTGTTACGGCGAGCACCAATTAAATGTGAGCGAGTTCATTGCACATACTGTGCACTCGTGTAAGCATTTGACAAGTTCATTGTATTTTATCCTCCCTGACACTATCTCTCGTCACGACAAATGTCTGTCACGATCTACACCTCTCAGTGGTAGAGAATAATGAAAACAATAAAACATAGTGCCTTAGCAAGGAAAGAATATCTTACCAAAAACTTTAGTAATGGACCAACAGTATTTATTCACCATAAACAACACTCAGACATCGGACCTAATTGTTTAAAGCGGATATTAAACTGAACACAAATAACCATATTAGAACGAAATTTGTTTTAAATTACTCTTGTCGTTAGAGCATAACATGTCTACTTTGAAATTTTAATGAAGAATTAAACAATTTAGTAATTCTAACAATTAGATTTATACGCTAAACGAGAAATATTTTAAGAGTGTGGAACAACTACCATAGTCTTAAATGACCAACTGTACATTGCAGCGCAAGAAACAGCAAGATATATCTCCAGTATCTCCAACAAACAGTATCAAAGGGGGATGGTAATATTATATAGAAGGGTACGTGTGTCTGTCATCGACTTTGACTACTACCCCCATGATATGCGCGGCTAGCTCACAGTTTGTTATTATACCTGGATTTTTCAGATTGATACTTCTGGGGTGAAAGGAGTGAATTTAAGTATATCAAAAGCACACTGGATAGTAGTCTACAAAGTTATTAAAATATCTGTGCACTTTTGTGAATAAATGAGCTCTGAGAATATGTAGACGGGATACGAGACAGACGTGATGGAGTTTATATTTTTCTCCAGACAAATGTTCTTTAGGGCAATGTTCCTATCGTGGTTGGTAATACCAACAATAATCTTTTATTGCTAATAGATATTTAATACGTCCTATTTTACATTGTCCTGGTATAAATCATATAATATATTCCTATACGGATTCTAATCCAACTCATGACTCTTTTCATT
The DNA here is from genome assembly GCA_030762175.1 of Metallyticus violacea. Classification (NCBI taxonomy): domain Eukaryota; kingdom Metazoa; phylum Arthropoda; class Insecta; order Mantodea; family Metallyticidae; genus Metallyticus; species Metallyticus violacea. The sequence continues at coordinate 38,552,149 of CM060838.1, forward strand.
CACCCCCACTGATAATTTGTAACGTTTTCCACGAAATATAAATCACAACTTCTCCCTATGTAATATTAAATGTAACTTCTCTCTACGGAGTACGAACCACAACTTCTTCTCACGGAATACAAAGCACATCTTCTCCCCACGGAATACAAAACACAACTAACTAAATATTTTGAAATATAATCCGTCACTTATTACAATGGATCATAATAATACTATTCATTGTAATGCATTATTTTCAACATTAGTATAACTAAACGAATGAATTCGTTAAATTATATTGAGTCTCAACAAAGCTGTCTGTCTCGTGTTTCATTCTTGGTACACATTATTAATGTTGTTACTTTGGTATTGGTTGATTTTCTTAATTTTACAATTCTTTTTTATTTGTAGTTAATATATTCATAATCTTGGCTACGTGTGTGGTCTTTGAACCGTTACATTTATATTATTTAATATTGTCATATAGACCAACAAACAAACATTAAGACATTATAATAACCCTTATCTGATACATGAAGCTATACAAATGAGCTTACTATATTTATACGATTTAATACACATTACCAACGAATATGTGTTGTTTGAATTGAAAATTAAAGTAACATAAAAATAAGGGCAAACGAAGTTATTAAATTTATATGATTAAAACATATTATCAATGAATGTTTGAAGCTTTAAGTCGAATGTTATAGCCTTTACCTAAAGTAATAACACACGCAAATGTACTACTTAAATTAACATAACTAAATAGCTATTACCATTAAATGTTTGTGGCTTTATATTGTGCATTATAGCCTTTACTTTATATGAAAACATATGAAAATGAACTTATTAAAATAATATAATTAAATAAATGCTATCAATGTGTGTTTAGGGCCTTAAATCGGATATTTTCTGCTTTAATCGCCACTAGTTACAAATTAAAGAAGAAATATTTCACTTCGAAGCATGAGCGTTTCCTGATTTGCAGTGAGCTGCTAGGGTCTTTTAGCAGTTATCTGAATGTTCACTTGAAAATATAATGCAACACGTCTGCCAACATATCTTAAAATGACAATTTTTCTTCACTACAATTGCTGTCATTAAACTAATTCCAGTACAAGAACAACTTCTTAAAACACATTGTGAAGAAAGGAGCTAACAAAGCTAAAACTCCTCTTATGAAAAATATATATAAATATGAATGAGCCAAAAATTAAATTTCCTTATTTTATTACTCGAAAACAAAGGCATTGAGTACCCATTGGTGTGTATCAACTGCTAACCGCGTTCAGCAACAACGGAAAGTAGGCACGGAAACAGAATGGCGAGGTGCTTAAGGGAGAAAATGTATTTATTTATTCAACTCCTGTGGACAGAATGAGTACCGAAATTTAGGCACAGTTACTTTGACATCAGTAATAGGAAACCATGGTAAGTTTAAAGGCTAGAAGGTATTTGAATTAAATCCAAATAGCAAAGAATTTTTGAAGGAAAAGCTGTCATTCAAAATGAATGACATGACTGACGTAAGAAGGGGCAGGTGTTTGTCAAGAACATATAGGGATCCAGTATTGAAGTTGAAGTTTTTAAGCCAGGAATAAGTAATGCAAATACAACCGTATAACTTAAAGTTAGTGAAAAAGGGTGCTAATATAAAGAAGGTGTTAAAGTAATTTGAATCTCTTTTGTGAAATCTATATCTTTTTATACTTACTTTAGGCCAGTAAATGTTTTAGCTACATTTCTAACATGCCAAATAATTCAGTAGGTTATAAAGAATAGCAATGCACTAAAATTTAAATTTTTGTAGATGTTAAATATTAGGAAACTTCTGTTAGTCAGAATATAACAATCAATAAGCCTCTTAATCACAGACAACATTTTAGATTTTCATTCTTTCATCAAAAAAAGATTTTCTGCCACTTAAGTTCAGAGTTTATCACATATTGATGCAGATGGCCGAATAGTGCGTCAATGGTAGTAGCACATTAGAAACCACCAAACGATACTGTGTTCAAAAATGTACCACCGTACCTGGGTTAAACATCTTCCCTGAGATTTGAAATATTCATAGTATGATATAGTACACATTTACTTTAAAAAATGTCAAGTTAGATATTGAAGGGAAAGTTTAAAACCATATTTGCTTTCATTTTAGATTTCGTCTCCTCATCTCCCGCCACCCTCATTTTAAACTTTTAAATGATACTTTATATTATGTTATTTTAAAGAATATTAAATTGTTTCCATATCTTTTGTTTTATATCCTTGCTCGGATACTTAAATTGTTGTTAGAATCTGAACAGAATAAAAATATTAACCAGTTAGTTTCAGGAATTAAATAACATTATTTTAGGTAGTATTACAATATTAATGAAAGCAATAGAGTTTAGGAACTCCCGATAAATTTGCTTATATCCTGTTATTTCTTGTAGGATATACACCATTTTAAAACAATTTAATATCCGAACCTAAGTGGCACATTAAATGTTCGGTTGTTTTTGTAGTTGTATGATGTCCAAGTTCAAAAAACAATAAAGCAATTTCCAGTCAGATACAGATACAATATAAAAGTAATAACGATGAAATGTATTTAAATTTTATCATAAGTTAGAAGTTGCATTTAAAATTTTAGCATAGATGTGGCTAGGAATAGGGGGTGAAACCTAAAATATAATTAATATTATTTTAAAATTGTCCCTAGGTGTCTAATTTTAAATTAAATATGTTAAATGTGTATTTATTAACGCTGCAAGTTTTGAAACGAAAGCCCCGTATATATGACAGCTGAGGCATATGCGATGTAAGACTGCACCTAGTAGCAACTACTTCTAAAGGACTGAATTAAATCTAATTTATTTTAGATGCAGCAAAATTGAAAGTTACTTACAATTGATATATCCACCTACAACACGATTTATTATTTTTCCAAAAATAGAATGGAAAGAAGAATGTTTTCTTTCAGACAATTCCTACATCGACTACAAGAAAATACTGAAAATATTTAAAGAACTTTAATCTCATGCGCTTGGTATATAAATCTCTTTGTCAGAATGTAAAACAAAGAATGAAAACATTATTTTTTTTCTTTGTCTTGATTATGAAAATGTCTACACAAAGTCTATTGAAGGAAACGAGCACAAGAAACGATGAAATAAACGAATTAGAAACAAATTAAATACTAATGTTCCTCTTTTATCGAGAAGGATCAATCCTTAATTTTTGTTACGACAATGATTTGTAAATCATTTCACAGCCTATAAAACAAAATTTCTCCATGTAACGATTTCGCATCTCACTACCAAAATCCGAGGACAGCGCTGGAATTAAGTAACCTTATATGTTCGCTCTATACCTGAACGAGAAAGTCACTCTTTCGCTTCCATGCATCTCGAAACTCACGACTTGTTTTTTTCTTTCTCTTTGCGGGATTCTTCACCTCGGCAATGGAGATGCGATTTTGCATTGTCACCCAAAAGTCGAGAGCTGCGAGAGAGATCGATATATTTACCGAGATGACACTGCCGCCACGCGGCGGCCTTCTGCTTCACCGACCTCTTCTCCTTCTCAGAAGTTGCACTTTGAGGTTTTATTGTTTTTCCTAGAGACATATTCCTGTTTTTATATACCACGTGGGTCTGCATTTCAAGATGTTTCTGGAAGTGCAACAAAACTCGTTCAAGTTGAAATTGAAACTTAAAAAAAAGTATAAAAATTCAGGGCGATGTCATCGAATTGCACGGTATCGCATACTCAGCGAACGACGAACTTCGTTTTATGAATAAGAAAACATGTCTATGCATTATGTAATGTTTGAACTCACAATTTTTATAGTCCGTGCTCCATTTTTGCCTCGATTTTTTTTTCAACATATAAGTTTATAACTAAGCTTTTTATAAAACAATCGGTACAGAGAGCAGCATTAAAGGCTGTGCTCAAAATGTGATCCTTGAACAGTTCTCATTATTGTTTCAAGTTCTTACATTTCTTAATTGACAAGCATGAACAATTTTCTGCTCCAGTTCTTCCATTATGTCAACCGGAATGCATTTCAGATGACCTCCCAGAAGTAAAATGTCGAAGATGTCGAAAGCAGCTATATTAAAGTGAAATTGGAGACAAGGGACAGGTCCAGCCCGACCGATCCATAGTTAACAATATTTTTGAATCATAAGTTATCTCACAGTTGCAACAAATGTACCAAAGTACCATCATAACCATATGAACTGAACTTTCAGTTGTGCCATCCATTTTGTACGAACTTAATGATTTTATCATAAGTGCGGACAGATTTTCATCGATATATTTTGCTTCTACAGTCCATGCGAATTAATTCGAACACGACAATAACATACACATTTTTTTCCGTTATTCACTTAATGCAAGCTTTTAATCTTTGCTAATAGCTCATATGTGGTCAGTTTTCTTTTATAAGTTGCTTTACACGATTTGGCATAGTCTCCACATGCTTTGAGCATTTATTTTTTAGTTCATCATCGTGAAACCACACCTTAACTAGAGACTCTATCATTGTATTTTTGTGGAACATTCAAATTTAGTGAGTCTCCTTTTGCAATTAGCCCAGTCGTTTTCTGTTGGATTAATGTCAGGGAGTTTCCTGGCCACTCTTAACAGCGAATATTGTTCTCGCTGAAGAATTTCTTCACTTTCTCTGAAGTATGGTAAGGAGCCAAATCTTGCAGGAAAATTCAGTCACCATCTGGAAATCTCTTCTGCAGCTCTCCAATCACTCTCCTTTCCAGAATTTGGATATACTGGTCTGATTATATCATTCCGTCGACTCATAACCAATGGTCCCAGTCCATGTCTGAAACGCCCCTGAAACTTCATCTTCACGGGTGTTTTACGATCTGTTGCAAATGTGTTGAAGTTATTGCCCCATTATTCTCTCGGCGACATATTGAACTCTCTTCCCCTGCACTTTAAAGTGACTCTCATCAGAAAAAATAACTTTCTTCCAGCGTTCCGTTTTCCAATCCTGATGACAACATGTCCACAAGAAATACTTCCTGCACATTTCTCCTGTTAGAAGATGTTTGTTTAAAGGTTTGCAGCCTTTCCTTTCAACTGCCAGAAGTCTAGACAAGCATTAGAAACGTACAGATTCACTCCCTTTTGCCTCCTAGTTCGTGAGACAAGTCCACAGAAGTGAGGTTTGATTTGTTTCCTCTGAGGAGAAAACGTTCATCAGTTTTCTTTTTCCTGCCAGTTTCTCTTTTTCTTCGGTGAAATTGAGCTGGTCCGTTTGGGTGACACCAAAATTAGTAGCTTTTTGTGTCATGTAAGTATTCTGAGATAATGCTACAATCGCACTAGTCTTCATGGGAGTCGTATTCATTGAAGATATAGGTAATACTAATCCAATTAATTCGCACAGTAATTTAGTATTTTGTGCTTCTTATCCGTTTATTTTTACCATCCATTATGAAGCACCCTGTATGAATTTCTGTGTTCAATGACATTTTCCAACAATAGGCTTGAATACTTTCATCACACCAGAACAAGAAGTAAGTAAAATGTGTTAGTCAAAATTATTTAACTCAATACTTGAACATGTACTTGGTCCTAAAATACTTTAAAACTGCATTTCAGAATAAATAAAGATTACTTACTTTTAATTACGCTTCAGTTAGACCAGGATTACTTCACCTTGCATAAATAATAAAAGTTTATAAGCATGATATTACAGTTTCAATAGCATGTAGTAAAAGCGCTTTGTATAAAATGAAAACTTATTTTTAACTTCCATAATGGTTCCTTATGTGTAAATTAGTTATGTATAGTTTAAGCATTTACAAACATTTCAGAACAGTATGTTGTACGATATTGAAATTGAAATTTATTGATATGCTAAGAACAAATACAAAAAATACAAATACAAATTATTGGGGGGCTCCACCCATCTGGCACAAGCCATTTTAGGATATGCCCCCTCACAGTTACAAAAAATATAAATACAATAATTAGTTTTATTCTATCACCCTTTTCCAAATTCTAATATAATGAACAATACAAAATTTCCACCCCATAATTGCATCAGTCCCCAGTCCCCGGTTCATCAGCAGCAGCCTACTGGAATTCCAGGGGACCAGGCTCCGACCCAATCCAAGGTCCTCAATAAAATTTTTTCATTGGTTTACCTATACCATTATAGCTAGCGACAGCCTATACAAACTAATTATGACTTTATTGCTCAAATGCTTACTAAATGCTACGTGTCGGTCCTGGTGGTGTAGTGGTTACCATACTTGCCTCCTACACCCAAGATCGCAGGTTCGAACCGGCCAGGACCGATGGATTTTTTCGGGCGTAAAAATCCTAAATATGGCTTCCTTCAGAATGGAAGTAAAGCCGTGGGTCCCGTGTCGTACATTTACGGCACGATAAAGAACCTCAAGCCTGAAAGAAGAGGCCTCTGAGCAAAATTTGTCGGCCGTTTCACGCCCCGAGTTGAATGGGACGCTGATGACCTGAGATGTTAAAGAGCGTCCATAAATAAATCAATAAAAATGCTACATTTCGAATTTAATAAAATTATAACCCACTCCCAACCATAATCACCTTTATCTACATCCTAATATGATTAATCAAATGCAACCCTTTAAGTTATTGGATTTACTTCCCTTCTTAGTACCCAATTCCATATATTTTTAACTTTGGTCAGGAATTCTCCTACATTCCTGCTATCTTTACTAAAGATTTTCATCAAGGCTATTTTGCTATCTAATTTAAACCATTTCTGGTTTATAAACTTCTTCCTCCAAAGACCCGTCCCTTTGCACTCAAACAGTTGTAGGATATTAACCAATATCTGAATTTTACTAATATTTGCTCTTAAAGAAAACAATGCTGTACGCTATAATGTGCATTCCTTTAATATTATTCGTATAATCAATTTGATAGTGCAATTTATATTTTATGCAGCAGGTTTTTGCATTCTCATGAAAGTGGGCTTCTATTCTCTTATAGTTTAAATTGTGGTATATGGCCAGCAAAATTCCGTCGATCGGAAACAGTTGTGAAGTGAAATATACACATTGAAAAATGTTTGTACACGACTGAACTAATTTATGAGTTTTTACTTCCGTAAAAGCATTTTCATCTCTGTTGCCTCTATACTGTTAAAAATCAAAATAAATATGATGCCTGAATAACGCAAATACAATTTCAATTTTAATTTTGTTGCACAAATGTATAATTTAGAGATAAAAGGGGACATTTCAATTTGATTTCATCCAAGAGAATTGCTTTGACTTCAGAAAGTGATTGGAATAAACAGTGTCTTAAAATTTAAAATATGTCTTAGCTCCTCTAAAAAGTGAAAATGCATGGTATTTAATTCCGGTCAGTCTATGTGCCGGGCAAAAGAGAGACAAAATATTTTTATCTCGTTTTGATTTTATTTAGTATTAATTTGTTCCAAGAGGATTTTGAGCTTTAAGGGCATAAGATGTGGAAGATTTTTCTTGAATATATATATATATATATATATATATATATAGAACAAATATAGTGTGTCCAAATAGTGTCACAAGTACCCCTTGAATGATGGTTGACTCGTTCAAAGCTTTGGCAAGTTAATCTTCACCTGACTCGAAAACGAATTTTATTTATTTTTTTTTTTTTTCGATTTGCCTTTAAAATTACTGGTTACCAATTCTTGTTTTAGCTGCTTAACTGGAACACTTTTTCATCACTATTCGAATTCATATCCTCTAGTCTAGTGATTTCCCTTTCTACAGTTTCACTGTCGGGATCAAAAGATGATGTTTAAGAAGTCCGAAAAAATGGAAGCAGCTTGCAGCAAGATCGGAAATATTAAGAGTATCCTCGAAGACTTCTATTTGAAAATTTTCGCCTCGTCTCATTCGTCCTTTTTGGCAGTATGAGGGTGCGCATTGTCATGCATAACCAACACGCCTATGGTGAGGAATTACGGTAGCTTAGGTGCCTGAGAATGTTACGCTGAGTCGGCATTTGCGGTTTATCCCTGAGACTGGAATGTGGTGAGGAATATGCCTTCACGATTACAGAAGACAGAGCAATTACTTTCTCGCTGGATGGTGTAACTGTAAGTGCCCCACGCCCTTCAACGCAGGATGTTCCTATTGCGTAGACTTATATTTTATCTCAGACCAGTAATGGTGAACTCAAAATTCATCACTTTTGACAATTCGGGCAAGGGTATCGTATGCTTCATCTTGGTAATTGAGATTTTGCGTCATAATTTGATTCTTATTTGAACTAATATAACAGACTAGATGCGTTGACAATAATAGAAACAATTATTATACAAATATCTTAAATAATTTAATTTTTTTTACTTTGTTTATTTAAGGACGCTCTTGAACATCTCAGGTCATCAACGTCCCATTCAATTCAGAGTGTGTAACGGCCGACAAATTTTGCTCAGAGGCTTCTTTTTCAGGCTTGGGGTTCTTTTATGGGACACACAGCCTTACGTCTCTTGCGCCCGAAAATATCCACCAATCTTGGGTTTACGAGGCAAGTATGGTTACCACTACACCACCAGGATCGACACAAGAAGCATTGAGATCATGATTTGCATAACTACAAGGTCATAATTTTGCTTAATTTCCTGGAAGTACGTAGAATTGCTTGCCGCAATGGGCGAGAGTTATAATAGACTGAGTATAAACTGTTTTCTTAAAAAGTTTATGTGAAAAAAGTTGCTAAAGTCATGTTTTTATAGTCTAAAAACTTTTCCACGTTTATAAAAAACCATCCATCACTCTCAAGACTTCCCCATCTATAGAAATTTTCAAGCAAGAAACTGTTGTGTACTCCAAAGCCCCTTGACTTGATTCCTTGTGATGTATATGCCTGTAGGAACGTATAATGAATCCCAAATCCTGAAAGAATTAACAATAAACAGCTGTCAGGAGAATGCGTTAATTTCTGGACAGGGTCTACAGCAAATAATGAACGCACTTTTGCAAAAGTGTCAAAATACACATATTGGTGCATTAGCAACCCTTTTTATTGGAACGATGAAAATCATTTGTAGGATTAAGGAAAAGAAATCGTAATACGTGTGCGCGTACTTTCTGAATATCCAGTAAATCTTAATTTTATTTCGTTGTTATATTTATGGTTATTCAACGTTAATGTTTCAAGCGTGTTATCGTTTTCTTTTGTTCTTTGTAATTTGTTCTTTAAACCACGCACAGTACTGCTGTCCTTTGACATAACCCGTTGCGCCTGAATTGAATGCGCAGCTCAAGTATTGCACAAGCATAACACATGTTGCTCTCATGTAACATAGGTCAAATGTAAATATCGACCTAAACAAACTTTTCCAGCGCGTAAACTATAGCATAATAGGTGGCATTTCACGTGCAAAATTGGCGTAAACAAGCCCTTTTGTACGACACTGTGATGTAACATACTACAAACAATGGAATTGATATTCTAGCCTGCTTTAAAGACAATCCCATATTACTGTACAATGCTGTGCGTAAAAGGGAAGACGGTGTTGGTGGTGTAGTGGTAACCATGCTTGTCTTCTAAATCCAAGATCGCGGGTTCAAACCTGTCAGGATCGATAGATATAAAAATCCTAAGTATGGCTTCCTTTGGAAAGGAAGCCGTGGGTCCCGTGTCGTACATTTACGGCACGAAAAAGAATCTCAAGCTTGAAAGAAGAGGCATCTGAGCAAAATTTGTCGGCCATTTCACGCCCTAAACTGAATGGGACGCTGATGACCTGAGATGTTAAAGAGCGTCCGTAAATAAAACAAATCCAAAAGGGAAGAAAAGATCATTCTTAATTGCCATAGTACCAGCTCTTAGATTGCCACATTTCTTATTAAGGAAAATAGTGCAGAAGTATCATTTATAAGGTGTTTCTTGTAGTCAGAAACTTCTCTGCTAATCCACCTATCTGATTGCAACTAGTTACGCAGAGTTTGTCACTTTTTGTGGCAGAAGTAATGCAGTATTGTTTGGAGCATAACATTAATGAAGATTTTATCATTTGTCTTCTTAACGAAATTGCTGACGTTAGGGTTGTGAATTCTATCAATACAACGTCAGAGCAGTGAAAATCTTCCTGTTATGTGTGCTCTGCGGAATAATTTCACAATAAAACGCCTTAGAATACATATTAAGTTACCGTACCGATAGAGTGCGTTTGTGTATAAGGAAAATTTAGTCAAGGCCGGCAATGCATGTACACATAGCAGCTTGTAGTTTGAGCTAGGCTTTATCAATGAGTAGCTGTGTGTACGTGTTACCTGATGGTTTAATTGTTCTATATGAAATATTCTACTACATAAATATAGTTTTAAAGAACGATACATAAGTGAAAACGGATTCTTGTGGAGAACTGGTAAGCTGACTCACAATAAAAAGTTCTGGCAATCATATTTCAAAGAGAAAATTATTAAAAAGTTACGAGAAACCGAATCTATCAGTGACAAAAAATGTATTTCGAGCCACTTAAGGAAAGCTAAATAAATTACAGGAGTATCTTATAAAGATGCCAGCAATGTATTGTCGCTGAGTGGCATCATTTTAACATCTCTTATGATAGAGGCTAGTGCTTATTATTATCAATTTTAATTCATGAGTCGTTTAATGCTTTCAGTAAAATTATAAATATTAAAATAAAAGCACTAACTTTAGGCATAGCGACTGCATCTTCATTTTCATGTTGGGACTGCTGCACTTTCTCCATAACTGAAATAATCTCGCTGTACATGATCATATTAACCTGTCTAATTTTGAAGAGTGCATAAGAAACAACACAGGGATTGACTTTTACAGACAGAAGACCGCCACCACGAGAGGTGACGTGCAATCTGTGCTGAACAGCTCCGTCTCTTTGTGAATCTTTGACAAGTTTAATATTTTCCATCTGATTCACAGGTTTAAATGCATGTTATCGATAAATGTGATAAATGGTCAAACCGTATCAGTCATGTCATAATAGCAAATTACCATTCTAAGAGCAGCTAACAAAGTTTTGCCAGAGAGGAACTGCACATTTCTGAAGGGCAGCATCATGTCTGTTTACCAAAATAACTGTTTGGTTCTACCGATACTTATTATGATTTAAGTGCATTAGATGTTATTTATAATTCAACTCATGAAGTGAAATACCAGATACATCTTTGGATTCCAGTTAACATTTGATCTGGTAGACGGTAAGCAACCATAAGTATCAATGAGTGGAAAAACTTTTATGAAAAAGTACCCTGTCACTTGCTATGATAGCGCTGAGGTAGTTACACAGGGTGTAATATCCGCTAACAGTACCGTTCAACAAGTGACTCCCATATTATCTCATGTGCTGAACTCCTTGTAACATTTTTCTTAATACACTACATTAAGGCTGCGGGCTTCAATTTACTGTGTTGCTTAAAGGACTGCATTAAAAAAGTTATGAGAGTAAAAAAAAGTTGAACGCTCTACTTATAAAAGTTACAATTAAAATAGTACCTACTTATTTTACGATAACTTTCACATTCCGGATACCGTTTGTCGTCATGCAAAGCATTTCATGTTTTCATATTGTTCCTTCAATCTTTAATCATATGCCACTAAAATATTTTTGTTCATTTTTATCTTGCTTGTGTTTCACAATGCGAGAGTGTGCACAGCACCAGGTGATGGAGTTGGCCAGTGTGACTTCGTAACCGCGACACATGTGTGGAATGCTTCACGAAGCTTATGCCGCAAATTGTTCCGGCCCCATTATACCCAAACCGCTCCCAATTCCGGGCGTTCCACTCGGTGTTGTTGATATACCCCCTCCCTACATTCAGCACCAAAGGGTGCTATGCTCACCACCAGGATTTTAATTTTCTTTCAGGCATTGGTTGCTCCAGAAGCTAAGATTAGGATTTCGAACCTCGTAATTAAAGAGATATAGGAATAAAATGTAAACCTTTATTTTTTTTTTTAATTTAAAACTTCTCTACAGTATTCACCGTATTTCTATACGCTAAGAACGGCATCCTCCTATTGATGTCTGCAAACTCTCACTTCAGGAAGGTGCTGGAGGAAAACCCCCAGGATGAGACCATGAAAAGGTCGCTTAATAATACGGAAGAAGAGTAGTAAAAATGTATTAGAAGAACGGTTTAACTGAGATTTACTAAACAAAAATAGAAAATACAAGACATGTCCAAAACATTTTAAATTAAAAACTATAATGTGAGAAACAGCATATTAATTTAACATACAGTGAGAAAAATGTACAGCGGTAATAATGATTAAGGATTTTAAAAGCAAACCTTAATTAAAAAGGCTCATATCATGAAGCTCATTTTAAAATAAATAACAGTTCAAAACCTCCCCAATAATATCGTGACTTTACAATTTGTCCTTACGGTGCTCTTTTATTGACAAAATATTATAAAATGCACCTTAAGCAAAACAGAAATTAACACAACATTTACAATTAAAACAGTTGCAGCTAATACATGAGTCACTGGGTAGACACAGTGAAGAAACTTCCAACTAAAATATCTAGTAATAAAGCTGAAAGGTGCCTAACTCGTAGAGTTTTAGTGCTGCGCTGTACCAAAGAGAAGTGACTGGTGAATTAACTACTGCACAACCCCATCCACCTTTAACTTTGTTACTCATCGTACGTCGCAGACAATAGGTAAACATGGTGGAAATCAGGCTATGCATATGTAATAGCTCAGGAAAGGGAGAGAAGGGAGAGAAGTAAGAAGGAGAAACATAACTTCACTTATAGGTTGCGGACAAGAGGATGTGTGCAAGATAGGAACAACAATAAATGTTTCAAGTATACAATAGAGAATTATAGAATGCAAGCTAGGCAACATAACAAAATTAATAAACATTTCGAAGCAACTTCAAAAGGTGCAATGTTCTATCATACTGCAATCTGGTGCAATATTCAGCAGAATCGATTATTGCTGACAGTGTGAAGTTCATTTTTTTAAACAATCATTTATTAAACACATTATGTTTCAAATGATGCATCACGTTACATTTTGGTGAACTTGTAGGAAAACAATGAGAACAACAAGAACAGAAATTCATGAAATGAATTAGAGATTGTTGGGTACCGCCTGTTGCAGCCCGAATGCATAATTGATGATGAGAACTGACATGCAGCGTGAATAGGTAGGTTCCGGGAAACCACCTGACCGTATTCCAGCAGGCCACACAGGGAGAATTCAAGAAGAGAAGTGGGTGAAACTTCGGGTCCATTGAGCTGGAAATGAGCGGGAATTAAAATACCCATGTGCTGCAGAATTCAAATTTCACCTTTGAAACTTGTCCACACAAATAACCGTAACCTGTAGTGATGGTGCTGAATTGCCATATATGGCTACTTGTAGACTATAAATTCAAATACTTTGTATGCTGGGGCAAAACTTTCGTTCTTTAGTTCTACATGTAGCTAGGATAAAATGCACTTTTCAGGAACACATAGATAAAAAAAAATCACATTTCTACTCCAAGCACATCCTACAGTGCATTGAGTGTTTTTATTTTAATAGCAATTTTGAGAAATATCGAGTCAATTATTTGATAGCCGACGAAGGGAACAGCATCGGTCTCCGTTGATACCAACACAGATTGACAGTATAATAAATTAGAGTACTAGGTATTATTAAAATTAATCATAACCGGACTATTATGCCATTATTCGTAAGCGTAGATGAATTTTAAAAAGGAAAGTTTTCGCAGGCTACTGCAGTCAGCATCGTCAATGGACTGAATAAGCAAGGCATGGAATTCGTTACTATGCAACAAACAACTGTACCACAACTCTTCCAACACTCCCACTCCCTACCACTTCTAACGGCAGGCTCTCTAGGCACTTTAAATCAGTTCATTGACGAACCACTCAAAGCTTGGTTTTTAAATTTCATTCAAACAAACGACCATGGCAAAGCAATCTGGCAAGGACAAAATTTAATAATAACAAAACTAGTCGTGAAAGTATAAAGAATGTAATAAATTTAAATGCACTTACAAAGGTATGTACTCGCCCATGTCACGCAAGGAGATGCTGCAAGGACCTGTCTTCATTTTCCAACTATTTCCGGAACCTACTTATGAATAATACCATTCCCTTCTTAATTCTCTTTGAAAAATTACAATGATCAACTCACGGATGTCATCCTTTAGTTCGTCTAAATTATGCGGATACTGCTAACTTATGAATCGCCTTAAGGCTTAGAACTCGATTACCGTGAATTTCTCTTCAAATAATTCCTGACAGCATGAGCAAACTCAGTACCAACGTATGAATCATAAATATTTACAGTGGAAAGAAAAAACAAAGTATGGCCATTCAGAATTTTAGCTGATTTTATGCTAGGATTATCTTTCACTGTTCAAACGACACTGATGAATGGCGAGAGAGAGAGGTCATCATAGCATTTCGGTTACTTTCCGATCCGACTCATACATTGTGTTAGCAAGAAGCGGTTTTAGTATCATTGCTGTCTCATAATTAATGTTTCCAAAAAGCAAGCGTTTGCTATTGGTTATTTGGCAAATTTGAACAAATAAATGCTCTGGAATACATTTTGCGGTAGTTTTATACCAAATCCCTCTCGCTTTGAATAGTTTCAAGCGTTTCACTTTATAAACGCAATGACTGTCCCAGGAAATGAACCTAGGATGCATAACTTAGACATAAGATTGCTCCGCCACGTTCTCTCATAAGCCAAATCTCCCGTAGAGGCAGGGCCTATTGTTTACCCGCGGTAAAGTGTCCCCACCTGTGACGTAGACGCCCGGCCTAACAAAAGACCTCTATTAAAGCAGGCAAAACCGGGTAGAGTTCTGCTATAAATAGCGACCCAGGAGTAATGAGATTTTGTGTCAGCCTGAACCTGTGCTACAGCGCATCAGTGTATCTTAAGCATTCAAGAAATTTAAATTAGTCGTCTTTTTAGCTACTTAAAAGTTCAATATAGAAAAAAGTACATAATACAGCGTATTGATGTCTTAAAACAGAAAGATAAACTACTGAGGTTGGGAGATAAGAAGTAGCTGATGGTGGTGGTGTTCTAATGAAGCATGCCAGGCTACAAAGTGATGCAGAGAGAAAAAAATGTAGAGGAAGGTGAACAGGAAAGAAAAAAAAAATTATGATCCATAATAGTGGCGGATCATGGCCCCTGTAGAAGGGTGGGCTAGGGGCGTACCCAAATGGCTTCTTGATAGCAAAACTTTATTCCTTCCCGATACTCTCTCATCTGTAGCACCATCGTATGTGTGCTCTACACTTCTGGTTTAAATGGAACTCTTATAATTTATTTGTTGAAGTCCACCTTAAGCCTTTTACAGTTAATTCAGAAACAGCAATGAATGAATCTTTCAATCGGTTTATCCCCACTGATGTATTATAATATCACAACAAATTATGACATACATTTAATAGCTGTCGTTTCGCCGGCCTGTACAGAAATGAAATTTGCCTTTTCTAATCTCTTTCATATAGATGAATGAATGAAATGAATGAATGGTGTTTAACGCCCGTTTTTGCTACAGAGGCACTACAGGCGATGGACATGATACATGAGATGAAATTATATATTGGGAAAGGATTTTATGGAAGGAATCGTTCCAGGCCTAAATTTTGGGGACCCCCCCGGCAGTTGCCATTTATAAGGACTGAGGAAAACCTGGAAAAAACCTCAGTCAGGAAGGACGGGCCTGGCGGTATTCGAACCCAGACCTCCCGCTCACGAGTCCGAGACTTAACGACCTCGGCCACCCGTGGCGGTCTTTCATATAGATGAGATACGCTTTTCACTTCACACGCTGTTAGGCAAGATGTTTTTTTCAAACTGTATAAATAAAAATCTTATTAATTTTTTACCGCCTTACTAGCAAGCTCGTATAGTTTTCGTTGATGAGATCCAAATCATTTAACTTCCAATTTAACAATTAAACTTAAACGTGAAAATGGAGCTTTCAATAAAACGTGCACTTTTTTTTCACTGCCACAAAGCAGAAGAGGTTATTGTAACTTAACAGTTAACATAAAGAAAAAAAAATGTTCACTGATAAACTGTGAGGAAACCGCCCAATATGAAAGAAAGTGCGAAAACAACCCCTAGTCAGTTATGCGTTGGTCAGTAACCCCTCAACATCTGGTTCCTAAGAAGAGAGGAAAATACCGAGCGCCGGTTACGGGTCGTCTTCCTGCTGGCCCAAGAGAAGGGAAAAATAAGCAGGAGCAAGGGTAACAAATATAAGTCTTTGTAAATGGTTGCTGGCCCATGAAGGTATAAGTATAAAGCGTAAAATTTTTTCGGGCTGGCCCATGAGCTTCCCTACCTAACAACGGAGAACCCGCATATTACCGCTACTACAATAGTAAGGAAATGCGCTGATTGCGTAAGAAACAGTTGAGAACTAATCGGTTATACATAGCTGTTTTCATACATTTTTTTTTTCTTAACAGTTGACCATAGAAGAGAAAATGGTAAATAATTTGACATTTTTTTTGGAAAGGGGTAGGGCCGGACCCATCTGGCCCTATTGACGGGACGCCCCTAATCCACAAGAAACGTATTCAGAAAATAATAAACCAAGAAAAAGAACTTAGAGAATATGAGGGGGGAAAGGGGTGCACAAAGTAGGTGAGTGAAACATTTTGGAAGAAAAGAGAAGGTTTAAGAAAACCAGAGAAGAAGAGGAAGAGGAAAAATAAATTTACATAAGTAATACTAGAGACCAGGAGAAAAAAATCAGAAAGTAAAAGTCAGAAAAGGAAATAAATTAAACAAACATTTTGAAAGGATATAAAATAATAAAAGAAAATTCTATAAAAAGCAAGAACAATTAAGAAGAAAAATGAAGATGTGAATTAGGAGAATTGGCTAAGAAAAAGAAAAATAATCACACATGCGTATGACAGTAGGAAACCAGAAGGTAGGGGAATTCTCCCAAGAAGAAAAAAGAGCAAAGACATACATTTCATTAAATACAAAAGAAAATTTCGAAGGAGAAACTTATATGGCAGAGGCGTGGTGGTAGCGAAGGGCGAAGAAATGGTTTATAGCAGCACTGAAAGAAAAGCAGGGTAACATAAGTTAAAGAAGAATGCACTAGGAGAGGGAAAAGCGGGAGATGCAGAGAAAGGTTCAGAATTTCATCTCGAGAATGTAGGGAGTACTGGTTAGTTTCAGGTTCACCGCATCATTACTCGATAATGCTTTGATGTACAAAAATCCCGAAACAACAAACTGAAGCAGAGGAAACTTCCCCTGGCTTCTCATTAAGCTAAAAACTCTATTTAATATGTATGAAGAGAACTCCAGGGGAGTGCCTCAAGTTTTTTGTTGCTTCTACCCCATCAACTGTCTCAACTTCACGTACTGCCGACTTAGTGGAAGCTCCCAAGATGGATTTAAATCGCTAGACGACTTTAAAGGCAAAGTCTCTCCTGTGTTTCTGAAACTTGGCTACATTACTCATTAGTGAACAAGAAAGCAGGCTTCAGTATTTGGCTTTAGCCGCGTTCGCGCCTCAGATGAGTGATAAAATAAAGTGAGTTAAACTTTATCCTATCATGGAGCTGAGAACAAAACGTCATATGCTTTAAATTACGTAAAAACGTTATCCAGTGGCAGTTAACCTTTGTTAGAGCCAGATAAAAAAATATATTTTGTTAACATAACAAAACTGAATTCACACAAACAGAAAATAATGTGCACTTATCATCTTATACTTTAACAGTTACAACAGTTGCTCAAAATGCCCACCATCGACATCGATACACTTCTGATTACGTTGAAGTACTGATTGAGTAACGTTTGCGAAAGTGTCCTCAGCGATTGCAGCACGTGCCGTTTCAATTTCTTCCCGAAGTGCTGCCAGTGTAGCTAGTTTTCCACGGTATACGGTACCATGAGATTCAAATTTGTCTCCAATGCGTGCAATTGTTACTCGGTTGGCGGTTCTGTTCTGTACACAAGTCTCCATTGCCTTTGAACTTCAACAACATGCTCGGTTTTCCAGTACCACTTCAAAATTGCTTTCCGCTGTTCAAACAATAATCTTGACTCTATTTTGTTGTAGCAACGCTAGCATAACGTAATGTGAGTTACATCTGTTTACAGAACATATTACGGAATTCTTGGCTTCATTTGTTCATTGTTGATTTACCTTACACTTAGCAACGCTATCATAATGCATGTGAGTCACATCTGTTTACAGAACATCATACTACACATTACTGTTGTTGTTTTTCGGTCCAACTTTGAAATATATTAAATAGATATCTACTGTTAAAGTTTGTGTACATTTTTGGCACTCCCAGTTTATGTGTGTGTGTGTGTGTGTGTGTGTGTGTGTGTGTGTGTGTGTGTGTGTGTGTGTGTGTAATTTTCTAGTCTCATATTACAAGCTTCACACTAAAAGTTTCGTAAGAAATTTCTATAATATCTAAGAAATTTTTATAATATGAAGCTTCTCATTACTACTGAGTCTTTCGTGGTTTTTTCGCCCGTTTCATAGCAGCTAGTGGGATCGGCAGTCACACTATTAACTTCCGGCAAAGCGGATGTAATATCCGCGTAACTGATTCAAGCTATCGCAATTACAACTACAATCATAATGAAAACAAGCACATGCCTTGTGGCAGTAGATGTGGAAAATATTCTCCTGCTACATTAAAATAGTTCTTGAATCTTTTAAGAAAAGTATCACACAACGGCCTAGTATAGTGAGGTTATTTGAGTTATGGGCCGACAAAGCGTGGCTGACTAATGCGTTTAGGCTGTATATTGCATGTGTAGGTAGCAGTTAGTTTGAGAAGGGAGGACTTTGTCAGTGAGTGGTACATTTGTGTGTTACTCGGGGCTTCTTATTGGGTGTAAATTTTGCGCTAATTGTTCTGCGTTAGCCACACCATAAATATGGTCTTGTCGACTGGACGCTTATGTAGGTACATAAATAAAAATGTAAGAAGTAGTAGGCAATTTAAAAGAAAACATCCCGGCAGTGGTGTTCCTGTTCGCCAATTCGTTAAATGGTCACGAGTTACAGGATCTCTGAAATACAAGAAATTGAAACTTTCTATGCGAATTCCGCTAAGAGGCGTCATTTTCAGCATTTCTTATAACACATGATAATGTTTATTATTATCATCACCAGTTTTAAATACGATACCATTTTATGCTTTCAGTAAACATGCAAATACTAACTTTACGGTTGCGGCGGCTGCAGCGCGCTCTGGCGGTCTGCAACTTAACTAACTTTACTGTACTTATAGTTAAAAATCGTGATTCACGTACATTTGCATTAAATAATGATAGATCTTGAATTTGTGCAAGCTTTGAAAGCTGAGATAATAAGCTGTACTATATCTGTAGACTGACTGCTCATAATCTTGCTGTGTTAACAGGAATTAAAATCCATGCTGTTGTGGAGCTAAATAGTACATAAGCATTATTCTGGTTTGCAAGTGTTTTGTAACTAGAATAGTGACATTTATATTTTATCATGATCCGTGATTTTCAATGTAATTACTTTGGCAGTTTCCTTTCTCCATTCCCACCATGATCATAGTTCTTATTTGAGCTCTCTGTAAACACATTTCAACGCGTTCTCTCAGTTCACGGCCCGCTGATGTCGTCATTCACAGCTAATCACCTTGTATCTGCTCATATTGCTTGTTCAATTAGTTGCCCGTCTGCTGATCGAATCATAGTTGTCAATTTGAACTTGGTCCTCTCTACGCATGCGTGCTTATAGGATTTCATCTTAGGAAAATTATGAGCATAGAGGAAACAGCCCACATTAGAACACTTTTAAGTACTAACTCCATGAAAAGGGTTCAAAAAAGCAGCACTTCTATCCTCTTTTGCATAAGACATATTTGAATTGGAAATATGTATGAATCGGTGTATAGAACCTGAAGATAGAAGCTTTGAGCATGTTTAATAATTATTTTTATTATTATTATAATTATTATTATTATTATTATTATTATTATTATTATTTTCCTTTAATTATAACACTTGAATTTAAAAAAAAATTACCATAATAACAATAATAAAACATAAGGTTTGTATTTTAAATATTAATTGAGTTGTTTATTTGACTAAGCAATAGTTTAAATGTATTTTCTTACTCTAAAACGGAGCTAGGTAACGTACTATATAAACAGAGCGCATTTGACTGCACCATATTCTTAAAGTACAGTTTACCACATGGGAGCGGATTTATGTTCTGACAAAGAAACCTTTATAACCTCGCAAATTTTGTACACCGATAGACATTGTAAATGAAAGACAACGTGCAAAAAAAAAGAACGACCTATGTAATGTAATTATAAGACCAAAGTTTTTAAATTAAAATACTAGAAAGCTTGTTGAATATCCTGGGCATATAAAGGTTAGACAACACACGTCTTGAAGTGTTGTGGGTATTATTTGTTGTATCTTTTCTTTGCCTTTACTAGCGGTGTGTAAAATTTGAAAAGGGGTTTCGATATGAGGAGTAAAATGGAATCCTGTCACTGGGATAATTTCCCATGTTCGCTTTAATTTGTACAATTTTGATACTGCTACACAGCAAGGAGCTATGCGGTACTACTATGTAAACATAACAGACATCTCTCATTAACTGAGAGGTGTGATTGACACTAACATAATGAAACTAAAAGCTTCTTGGAGGTTAACTTCTTTGACTATTTCACTCATGTGATGCCATCTTAAAATTGACCAATGAAACGAAACAACATTTTGAATTTTGACGAATCACAACCAGACTACGAAGTGAAATTATCGAGAAAAAAATTATCAAATGCGGTTTTATCACGTGATGTGCATTTGTCTTGTGGTCAGTATAGCCAACTCTATACCTCCAATATATAATTCCTGAACACGCGTCACTGACCACTATAGCGGTGGAGAGCTATTGATAGCTACAAAAGTGTGGACAATCGACAATCATAACGCAAAACGGAAGCTGATGATGCATCATATGTGGAATATGATCTTATCATTAGGAATTGCAAACCACAGAATACAAAGAAATATAGAGATAAGGTCCATTTCAATCTCACTGTTTCTGAATAGAATAATTATAATTATTCATACAAGTGCTAATACTCTGTGCGCGAATTTTAAATATATATCACTTTTATTCTTATTCTATTCATGAAATAGTCCTAGTATTTTGCTCTTCTCTATTGGCATTATATATGTCGGTCCTGGTGGTGTAATGGTTACCACACTTGCCTCGTACACCCAAGAACGCGGGTTCGAACCTGGCCAGGACCGATGGATTTTTTCGGGCGTAAAAATCCTAAGTATGGCTTCCTTCGGAAGGGAAGTAAAGCCGTGGGTCCCGTGTCGTACATTTACGGCACGAAAAAGAACCTCAAGCCTGAAAGAGAGCCCTCTGAGCAAAATTTGTCGGCCGTTTCACGCCCTGAATTGAATGGGACGCTGTTGACCTGAGATGTTAAAGAGCGTCCATAAATAAATCAATCAAAAAAATCAATATTGGCTTTACAGACCATCGGCATTCTTCTGTCGCAAGATTGCTTGAAAAGGTTTAGTACAAATATTACAATTTTGTAAACCAAGTTTACGAGAATTATATTTACATTCTATTTTATTCCTGAAATATCCTAATAAATATCACTACGTTCCTGATTTTAGCGGTAGTCAATAATCTTAGACCCTCTCGTGATATTACTTGTGATAGTTTTAAAACATGGTGCTAGAAACTGAACTGATATATATATATATTTCCTACATTAATTCTTTCCCTATAATCTCTGCTTCGATTCGACTAGGGATCTTGGAATCCTATTCTCATGCATTTTCCTGTTCATTGTTAACAATAAATGGTAAATTGTTATAATAGTGTTCAGTTGCACTTTAATTTAGATCTGCATCCAGTTTTACTTGCAATAAAAGTTAATAAAATTAGTGTATGATTTCATAAGATCAAACAGGCAAGCAAAATCATTTCAATAATTATACTAAGATACAAGAAAAAAAATGGTATTTTTTTGCATTGCAATTAACTTTCGAAACCCCCCTATTGCTTATAATTTTTCTTGGGTAATTTAATTTAGCTTTCAAACTCATTCTTGAAGTCTAACAATAATTATCATGGCAACAAACATTGGTCCAGTTAAATTACCGAAAAATTATCGGTTCTCGTGGTATAATTGAAGATAAGTAACTTAAGAACTATCACACACAGCGTATTAATTCCTTTGTCCGTAGAGTACAAATATTCGGAGTAGATGCACGAATTTTGGCGCATTCTGCAGCATACCGCGATATTTTCTTTCAAGTAAGATACTAAGGAAATACGAATTTATTTAAATGTTTGTTCTCGCTAAAATGAATACTAAAGACTCCGCGAGCAATAACCTCCACTTCTAAACAAAGAATGGAATATTAAACAAAGAAGAACAAATAAAACCCTAAAAAAAAATCTCTCGGATAATATGGTTTAGAAGTATTCAATTGCTTGCTGCTGGGATATTTCGCGCAGGGATATGAAATCTTAATGCAAACATTTGCAGGGAAAGTTGAAACGGAGATTAAACTTTTACAATTTAGCCATCTTGGCACTAGACTCTAATATACTAAATTTATCTATATTCCCTTATCTAAAAAATATCACAAAGAAAAAAAAAACGGAAAACTGATGATGAAAATATATGACATTTTAAGTGCAAGAAAGTCCCTTCTTGTAATAAAGAACACTCCTTTTGCAATATTACTGCACAAATCCGCGATCATTTACAATTTTAAAAGATCTCAAGGTAATGTTTTGTTTACACCAGCCTAATTGTTTTATAGTACGTGTATTATGAACGAGCACTGCAAACTGTACAACATTCTTTGCATTAAATAATGCCTCAATAGTCATTTTAGAAACCATGCATAAAAGCCGTAACTAGTTAGTGTGCAGTTATTTCTTGCGAAGCAGAAACAAAATATACGACACTGTTTGCATGGCAAACTAGACTATAATCTGGTACTTTATCTTAATTCGGTTACAGTGCAGTTCCTCTGGGTCTAAATATAAAATGACTGTTTTATGAGCAACTAAATAGATGATATTACTTTAAATAAGTTTTAATTGCACTGCATTTTGTATGGAGATACTTTTACTGTGGACAAAATATCAACCCTCAAAGAAGCGGCTGGCAAATGTATTTTCTACAGCACTTAACTCATCCGCAAAGCTATGCCTGCTTTCCGGTCAATGGCTTCTTCATATTTCACTAGCGTTTTTGTAACTGTGGAAAGCGAGTGCAGGTTAACTGTAAAGGCCAGCGGAATAACTTTATAATGTTATACCATTTATTGTTAAAGATGGAATATACAAATATAAGGAATTTATGAATAGAAAGAGGCTTGCCACTAAGTGTTTTGATATTGGAAAAGATTGATCTCAGACGCTTCAATATGGAGCTACAGGCATCAGTGTCCTTGGTGCAACTTAATGATAACGGTGCAACTAAATCTAGCTACAAATCACTCACTTGTTACTCTATGTGGAAGTGGTTAGACGTCTTGATAGTTACCTGAACGATTATCGTTTTTTAACTTCAGTTAATGTGTTTCACTAGAAACTAGGTTAATGCTCTGTCTACCTCCTCCTCCTCCTCCTCCTCCTCCTCCTCCCCTTCCTCTTCCTCCTCCTCCTCATCATTATCTACTTCACGCATTGGTCTGTATAGTTCCGTTACGTACTAATCTAACCATTTCTTCTTCGGCTGACCTAAATTTATCTTTCCGATTGCTTTATATATTAAAAGCTGTTTTGATACCTGAATATTAACCATTTTCTGTCAATGAACTGCTTTCATCCAAGAAGGCTAACATATGTATCTTGTTTAGTTTTGTTTAGTTTAAATAAAAATATTACTTCCTATTATTATGAACCCTACAAGACTATAAATTTTATCTCTTGGGAGGATATTGTTAAATTATAAGTTTGTTATTACATTTTCCATTTCTAATAACATTGTTTGTAACATTCTTTCATTTTCACAATTATAACCCAATCGTCGGAAAAGCATGTGGTTATTAATTTATAATAATATATTATTCAGTAAAGCTAGTAAATTTGACTTTCATTTCCGTAGAATTTTTCAGTGTAAAAGTTAAAAACAGAGTCGACAGGAAATATCCTTGTCTTACTCCCTATTTACTTTTATGGACATTGCACTGGTTTTATCTACCAATTTGTTTAAATGTTTATTTTATATAGGCGTTAAACTACATCAATAAAATTTAATTGTATTCCTCTCATGTTTAAAATGATCCATATTTTATCTTAAAATACATTATCAAAAATCTTAATGAAATTCATAAAACTTTCTGGTTATTTATTAAATTCTCTATTTTTGGATTACTTGAAAATATTGTCCGCATATCTACTGTCTTTAAAAAATCCTGTTTGTTCTTCCAAAAGAATACTTTTCCAATCTTTTATCATATTTTGATAATTTTGTATACTTTTTATATGCGCTGCAACAAAGACTAATGCTACGATATTTATCGTAATTATCTCTATCAAAAACGCAGTTTCATACCCGGCATTTGGTTGTTTTTTTTTTTTTTTTCCCCTTCTCTTCAGAAAGGAAGTTATTTATTCCCATTTTCAGCACGCGATAAATCTCTAGACTGAAAGAAAAGGCCTCAGAGCAAAATTTAACTGCCGTTTCATATTTCTTCTTATCATATAAGAACTGAAGCAGTTCAAAATATAGCTGTTACTTATCTATGATTTTTCTTAGTGTTTTATCCTTTTATGCTTTTATAATTATTTATATAACATTTTGGAGATTAATAGGAAGTTATATGTATCTGCATTAGCTCCTTGGTATAATCCAACAACGACTGTATACTTTTTAATGTATTATTAACCAGTACCTAGCAAATGATTTATATTTATAAATAAGGCATGCTTTTGTGTATTCAATCGTTTTGATCATGCATGAACACATCTGTACATTTGGAGTTAAAGCCTGCAGCAACACAACGCACGTTTGAGACTTTTAACTGTTCCTATTCTTGACGTGCCTTGTTTTTCGATATTCTTCCACTCCTAACTTATATATATATCGCTTCTATCTACAACTTGTACACGCCTATACCGTATTTTAAATGAAACTGTCCCTGCTGTACTTAGATTTAAATAAACTAATTTAACTATATATATGTATACATGTGTGTGTGTGTGGTATGCTGGATTCTTATACTCCAAGAAAGACCCATTTCTAATGTGCATACTACCTTTTTTTAAAAAATAATTTCTTACAGTGAAAGTAGAGAAGGGTCATCGACAAGTTCCTCCGCTCTTCGGCCACCACACAGTATAAAGTTGGTACTCCTACATTTCTGACATTCCTTTTTTTCTCCGAAACATGTTTTTAGCAGGCAATCCGCTAATCGTTGCCAAGATTTACACTTTGGATATGTGCTTGCCTTGGTGGTTAAATGAACAACTATACGCTCGACGCACGGGCAGTGCTGCCACCCGAATACGCTTTCCTAATGAAATCAATGACTGCGGAGAGACTTCTTGATGACATTTTAAAAATGAAAATCTTTTCCAGTTTTGCAGTAACTGGAAACCGTATCTGTAAATAAGGAGGGCACCTTTCATTCTATCAATCGCAGCCACTCCAACATAAGACCTTGGAACACTGTCCTGAAGGAGAACAACTCACTTTGCCTTGATACTATATTTATTTTTGCTTGTTGAAAATTTTGATTTTCAATTTGGAAAATAAGCACATTCAAAAATATAAACACAATTTATTACCCATCATAAGTAAAACAATTGCTATTGCTGAGCTGTGAATTTTTGTTGAAATGAAACCGCTAATACTTGCGCTCCTTGGTTTCAGAGCTACAGAACCCAAATCTCATCTCATCTATAGTCACAAAATATCAGTCATCTGTTCTATCGGCAGCAGCTTGCAAATCAAAACAGCAATCGTGGGACATTAATGTTCAAAGCATTCACCTTTTATTAATGTTCTCATTATTAGAGTCCGGATTTCTATGTAATTGTCTATTTTATTCCATCCTGTCTACTCATCAATATATTTGGGAATAAAGCTATTGTCACTGATTTAATATATCATTACATATTTCCACCATTATTACATATTATCGCTTGATATTACACGAAGTTAAAGTTTGAGGTTTTCTTGGAAATAAGAAGTTCTCTGTTGTTTTAATACGTTGCGCCTCTTGTCTCCAACTCCATATCTTTCTAAAAGACACTTTATTTATTTAGGGCAATGAATGTGAAAAATATACATTGACAAAGGAAAGTGCATTAACATCTGAGGATGCTATTTTCTTAAAGGATTTTCCCCTCCTTTGAACCCTAACTTCTGAAGTAAGAAAAGTCATACTTTAAAATTATTTTCTCCATATTAACTAATTTATTTTTCCATGTCAGTCTTTTTATAAATTTATAAAAAGCACGATACTTAAGTTCTTTTATTACTGAATTACAATTTCTGCAGTGTTGTCGCTTTCTGCAAACCTAAAATCATATGTAGGTGGTGATGGACGATCCAATTACTAAGGATGGAAAAGGTGAATGTGCACGTTTGCATTGAAAAATTGGATGTTCGATTGAATCAGCACACTTAGTGCTTTATACGTTAAAAGCAAGTAACTGTATAAATCGAAAAAGAATGCAATTCTTTTACACAAACAAAAAGTAACGTTCTTTTAGACAAAGAAAGGAGATATTGCCACACTTTCATAGCAGGGAACATTTCTTATAACAAGCCCCAATTTCCCGAATTTAGCTCTTTTCTTGAGATGTGTTGTGGTAGACACTTATAAAAAATGTCTATTCATTTTTTATCAAGACAATTTACAAGAAAAGCCTACATTGGAAGTTTTCGTTATTTGGAAGTTAGTCAATGTGACTGGACGTTACGTGGTCATTGGTCATTGTTGTAAGAAATCTAGAGGACCTTCTGAGTAACTTATAATCTTTTTTAAATGTTGAAAAGCTGACATGGTTTGTAAATGATGTTCTTAAAGTTTTTTGACCGGAGACATCCAGCAACGTCCTGCGAGGTCAATCGTTTCAACATTCAAATGAGTGTTAACGCACCAGTAACAATGATGCCAGAAAATCTGGAACCAAACTAACGTAAGAAAAGTAATTTCTCTTAAGATAATGTAGGCATGCTATTATCACTTTATACTTTAAATTCTCCAGTACTAAACTAATATAAATAACTTTATTCAGTATTACATATTTTGCACTGTTCATGTTTCATACCTTGTTATTGTATATAAATTCGGGCCCTGGTCATTTTATATGCAATATAGAATGAAAACCCCATTTCATCGCACTATCCTTCCTTAATGGTGCGTCGTCTATACTTATTATTATTTTTTGTGTAATGACAATCTAGGGACCACTACTACTAAGTTGTCAGGTCCTTGAAAAGGAACCACTGCCGTGTTTAGCACTTTTTAAATCTCACCTCTTAACGTCACGATACTCAACGCACAGACATGAAATTACATGTGAGCATTAGGGACCTGCGGACATTTGTATGGCATGAAATGCAAAATTCCGATCAACTAAAAGGAACAGGAATATACAATCCAACTCTCCTATTTCCGAATAAGCACATTTAATAAACGAAACATTGCATTCGCGATGGCACTGCCGTGATATTAATAAAAGCTCCCTTTCTCATCAAATGGAGAGAGAACACATCGTAAAGGGAATGCCATTAGGCAAAGTGATCACAAGCAAAGGCAGTGTTAAAGTTATAGTAGTTCAGGACCGTACTAGATATTCGTAACCAAATTATAGATATAGTATCTACCAACTTTCCGCAGCTAAAACACGACATTTCGAAACAGTAATTTAATTGAAACGTGTTCTAGAACCGAGGTGTAATGTCTTTCTCGAAGCACATATCACTGCATTTCAGACTCTGCCTACAGTAGAACATTATCAAAATTGACTACATCAGGTATATATAAAACAATAAATTCTAGTTTTAGATGGTTCACAGTCATTGCCTTAAAAACTTCGCCCAACACATATTTTCCATGTTTGCTCCATTTCTCTACCCATATGTCTTTAAGTTAGCTCTACTCTTAAGTCAGTTTTCGTTATTTAAAATAAACTTGTATTAACATTTTTAAACTGTCAAAACATTTTTCATCTGCATTTCGCTTTTGACTTGCTATGATAGTAAATTAAGAAGACTTATTGCTTTGAAAAAGCATCACTTTATAGATTGAGTCCGATCGTTTTCAGTATTACACTCACTTAAGATGATCTATAGGTCTTAAAACACTGGCGATAGTGGGCTATTTTCTTAGAGAGGTAGTTATTAACAATAAATTAATACAGATACTTATTTACAGAGAGTACTGATAAAAATAATGAGTAGATGGTATTAGTGGTATTCTCAGGCGACTAGTCAACCACTCAACATGGTGTACAGATCAGGGGCGGAGACAACAATATATGGTTGTAATGGGAAATATCAGTTTTCCCCATTAAATACATTCAATCATGGCGCTTACAATAATTTCTGCACAGGAAAATCTGTGAAGGCCGTAGCTTGTTGATGCTGGAGAGACCATATGACAAAATTTTCAGCATTTTACTTTATCAGGTCTCTCTTTGCAACACGACAGGTGATCAGAAATGACCCGCCGCTGATCATCCTCCAATAGCGTTCATTTCTTCCATTGTTTGAATGCTATACTCCTATGGTAACATAAACTACACAATAGCATTCAGTTTCATAAAACAGGCAATGGAATTGCATAAATCGTGTTCTGAGCTGAATGCCCAAATAGATAAGAACCGCAAACACTTTACCCAACGTTCCATGCAGTTTCATGTTCTCTATTACGTCTCTACTTCAATGCTCTTACACGCCTCCTCCACTTTCGTTTCTAGAGCGAACATGGTCGTTGAGGAATTGTGATTACAGTTTTGGGGCAAAGATAGTACTGTTTTATTCTTTCAATTTTTATGATTTCTTGTATTAAAATAAGAAAGATTATAATTTTATAATTATTTACAGTGTATGTTGGTACCCCTAGTAATACAGTAAAATAGAATATGCAGTAGAGCAATGAATATCAGAACATATTGGGACCACCTATAGTTCAGGTATCAAACCTATAAATATCAGAATGCATAAAATTTAAAGATTTCTGTAAGGTAATGTACCATTAAAATGCATATATGTTTCCCTGAAAAAACTCTCTTTTTTTCGTACCACCCTCACAAATAGTAAAATTGTTTTCTTAATTTGTTTGCTATTAGAGCTTAAGGACTTTCTCACGTTAGATGTATTTTTATTTTCTATCAATGTTAACACATTAAGTTTGTGGTTATTGAATTCCAAATACCATGTATTCTATACAGCGCTCCACAAGGCACAAACGCTTTAGCACAGAACAGAGACAACCAACACGATACTTCAATGAATTTTCTCAAGCTTTTTTTTTTTTTTTTTTTTTTTTCCCTTTATCCAATACTTTAAGTAATAAAAATGGACAAAAGTATAACTCATCATAAGAGCAAGAAATGCAGTCATTTGAGCCCGGTAAACAGCTTGCGGAAATGAGAGCTTGACACATTAATCTAATGATTGAGACTTGCACTAGAAATTTCCGAAAAAGAATCTATCGTAGTCGGGTTTAAATGAAATCTGGAACTGTTTGGGTATGTTCAGATAGTTGACGTGTCGGGTGACTGACATTCGGATAATTGACGTTCTACAGCAATGAAAATATATTAAGAATTATTTTAAATCCGGAAGTCCTGAGTTTGAACCGTAAGTTGACTTAACTGGGTGATATTTTTAATTGGGAATATTTCCATACCCTGAAAAATTAATTAAGGCTAACAGATAAAAAGTGTTGTGCACTCTGGGCTCTTTTGCGCATTGATTTTAATCATTCATGCCTCGTCTCTTTAGACTTTCGTTGTTATGAAGAACATAAACTGTAACATATATATATAAATTAACAGTAATAATAAAGGTAGATAAGGATAAAACACTTAGATAAAGTCACACTTGAAATTGCTATATTTCGAACTACTGAAGTTTTTCAATGGCAAGAAGCTAGACAAGTGAAGGTGATAAAAGTATTGAGTATCGAAGGTAACGTTATGCATGGAAAGATGAAAATAGAAATGACAGTGTGGGAGGAAAAAAAGTAATACGTAAGATTTAAACAGGTGGTATTTTGGCAGCTATATTTCTACATAAAGCGCGTATACCACCTGTTTTAAATCTTAAGTATTAATTTTTCTCCTCCCACACTCTCATTTCTATTTTCATCTGTTTCCATGCATAACGTTACCTTCGATACTCAATATTTACTTTTATCACCTTCACTTGTCTTCTTGCCATAGAAGGACTCCACGAGTCCGAAATATAGCGATTTCAAGTGTGTCTTTTTCTTAGTGTTTTATCCTTTTGTACTTTTGTTATTACCATTAATTTGTTACATTGTTAATAGTGTTATTTTATTTTTATTTTTCATTTATATATGAATATATATTGATCTTTGCTCTGTATCGTTTCACAGTTGTATAATTAGCATATAAACATGATTTTGTTTCCTGTGATACTGTTTATATTATTATTTATTTTACTAAAAATTTCTATTATACTTGTATTATTTACATATATATTTAAGGTACAATTCTGTTTATTATTTGGATATAAAATAATTTAATGTATGACTGCAAAAGCACTTCAATGCACTTTTTTATGAAAATGAGATAAGCACAGTGTCATAAATCCTTTGAGATTGGCATATCTACGAGGCAGAAAGGATTAATGAAATGATTCTGATATTTTTTTCTGTTGTGTATAGAAAGATGTTCTGTGCCAGAAGGGAGTACATTTCTACAATAAAATGTTTACAGTCAACTGCAGTGTAATATTAACAACCAATAGTTTTCTTAGAAGTATTCTTTTGTTTTATTGTTGATAATTTAAATGTCTTAATTACTGTTTTGATAAGATACTGACAGAAGTAAGAAAGTTCTCGTTTTTGTCCAAAAGATTAAACATTCCAAAGTTTCGGGCGGTGCACCCTTTGATGGCCAACAGTGGAATACAAAAGTGCTGATGGTGAATCATACTTATTATCTATTAAAGCTATTTGCTTAAAACAGGAATTCTTTAATTTTGTTATAGAAACTAATTAATATTTAACACTGAAGCAAGTTGTTGCCAATTATTGAAGAAAATACTTCTTTCACTCTGTGTTGGAGACTGTAGTGACAATGAACAGAGTGTATTTCAGTTCATTTTACCGAACTTAAAAGTAATTAGAAGGTTATTTTCTTCTGTTCTTCTGGTGTTTAACGCCCATTTTTACTACTGAGACATCATAGGTGGTGAACACTGATGATACAGTAGATGAAATTATATATTGGGAAAGAATTTTTTAAAGAAGGAAACGTTCCAGGCATTAGTTTAGGGTACCTCCCCGGCATTTGCCATTTATGAGGACTGAGCAAAATCTGTAAAAAAAACCTCAGTCCTGGTGGAATTCGAACCCCAGACCTTCCGCTCACGAGTCTGCGCCTTAACGACCTCGGCCACCTCCTGTCTCGTGGCAGACGAGTAAATTGTTCTACGTACTGAATCATCACACAAGCTACCGTAGTCATTTCCTACTTATCGCACTTAATGATTTGTTGTAGAAGGCCGCCTGAAACGTTTTCGATTTATTTTTACGTTAAGCACTCATTTGAAATACAAAACTACTGTTTCAAATATTTTATTTAATACAGATAGAGAAACTGTCTTGTTAAACAACTATAAGACTAAATAACAGGAAACTTTTTCAAACCGCCGTAATTTTACAGAAGAAAAATTAGATGATATACAGTAAGTTCTTGTAGAGATATCGGCAATGTATTGCCGCTAAGGAGCATCATTTCCAACATATCCAAGGTAATGTTTGTTGTTTTCGTTTTAAATACAGTAATATGTTATGCTTTTAGTATAAATAAAAATGCCAACTTTACACGCACATACCTATCTCGTTTTTTCGATTGTAGCGTCTACATTTTCCTAGCTCAGATGGCTCATAACTCAAATACTTTATTGTACATCTCAATATATATGATTAGAAATTTATTCCGATTGAATTTTATTTGTCTGAAGTGAATTTCAGAACATGTGCCACTATATTGCAGACATCTCTCTCTCTCTCTCTCTCTCTCTCTCGCTCACTCTCTCTTTCTCTCTTAATGTGGCTTAGAATGATCTTTGCCCTGGTCTTCAACTGTTGACAAATAGAATTAGTAACCATAGAGATTTGATTGAACATCTCAGTAAATTAGCTAAAATGGTTTCAGAGTAATTCAGCTTAACTTTGTGTATGATAAAAGTTAGTTACTTTTAAAGAAGTCTTCTTAAAATGTATGATAGAGTTATTTGGAAGTGAACAGCAAACTTTTGTTCGCTAAGCCTGTTACATTAGCTAACCCACGTTAGCGTTTTTCGTCTGTAACATGTGAAAGGCATGTCAAACACGTTTTCTGTTGTCTTTGTTCTTTTATTCAGTACTGGCCTTACACCTTTTTCCTTTTCCCCTTATTTTTTTGTTTCTTTACTATGGAAAATTCAAATGCCGTGTAAAGAGGCAAAAGGGCTACATTTTCATTAAAAATGTCATAAATTAACATGAAAAACAAACAAACGAACGCCTTTGTATTTCATTGCTTTTATCCGTACTCTCTTGGGCAACCTTATTACTTTGCCGCGTGGAAATCTTACGCCTAATTAACTGGTCATGCGGATGGAATCGAAGGCTTGTTTGTCGTTGGCAGATCTGTCAGCTTTGACCCTTAGGGACCGAGAACACATTTATAACATGTCATATCCCCTTTGTATTTGCGTGTGTCAGAAAGAGAGATTTTTCTTTGACCAAGCATATAAAGTTACACCCGTTCGCATAATGCTGTTAATTTAATTTTTGTTTTATTTTATTTGCTTTAAATATATGAAATTGATATTGTTATAACTTTACAAGAATAGTTAAATAATAAATATAAGTTCTTTCAAAAGTCACTTCAAACTTTATAAATGTAATAATTGAGATAGAAAAGAACTATCGCTGTATTTGTCATACAATGAGATTTTGTTTTCTTTTACAAAGTATTTGGGGTTTCCTTGTGCAACATGCACTATTCTTGTATACCATTTGCAGCCGATATCTTGGAATATTTCAAATATCTTTGAGGTAGCGTTTTTCAGCTGCTGCAAGGTTGCTAGGTGTACTAGGAAAGCCTGTACTTTAAAGTAAATCTAAAAACCCATAACCAAAAGTCAGCCGGATTAACCTCTGGAGATCGTGGAGGGATATTGTTGGTAAGTGTCTATTGATGACAAGATTGCAATATGTGTACATATGGAGCGGTGCGCCTGCTTGCAGAAATATTGTTCTCCAGATCATAGTTCCTCAGTCTCGGGTTGAAGTTCCGTAAGGTACTGTAGTAGCGTTTACTGTAACAGTTATTATTATTATTTCATTAATTTCTTCTTTAAAGAAAGAAATATTGAAATCAAGTCACACCATGCAGTGACTTTAAGATTAGAAGATGAACCGGTTTGGTTGAGAGGCCCCACGTTGGGCGCCAATTTGTGGAGCGATTTAGTTGCTGGTCGTCATACTTTGTAGCGACGTATCGTTAATTGACTATTGATCGCTTTGGTGTTGTTGCCTACGCTTCATTACAAACAATATATCAGGGATTTGTTCCGCTATTTAAGTCGTGCTCAACAGGACTGGAAGAGGATATCAACCGTGCTAATAATCACGTGATACGACATAAAATAAAGATCTTTCGCGTCCTCTGGTGTTCTGCGTACGATATAATTTACCTACGTAGAATATAAATCTAGTTGCCGCGACCTCACGTAGACGATACTGAGAACTGAGTCCGAAATAAAGCTTATTGTAGTGCCCGCTTATTCTGCGTGAACTGATCTAAACTTCTGATGATATGAGCTGCTCTGAACAGAATATGTGAACTGAAAAGTTATTCTAAAATGATTATGTGCACTGACTCTCTTTTCTCGTCTGAACCGAACTGCACATCTGAATTGATTATGTGAACTGAGTGCCCCAGCGGAGCAAACACCTCCTTATATATTTGATTCAAATGATCTAAACGTTGGCTTCACCAAACAAACAGGGGTCACACAAGCACGCTTAATCTCGCGCCTTGCTTTAAAAATTCAAAATATACATCTACTATTAGCTAGTTCAAATTCACCTGCTAACGTATACCACCCCTACTATTTAAAAGTTTAAAACATTTATTTGCATTGGTTGGTTTAAAGTTAACTGTACAACCGGCTGGCGAGATCATTAATCTAACGTATTTGAAAACCTGGACTTTATTAACCGTAGCCAAAGGACGGTCTTTTAAATGGCATAGCACTCGTGCCTTCCCTTTGTATAGTGGTTTATTGCCTCCTTGGTGCTGCCCCGTTTCTGGCTGGATATCGTAGACAGTTACACCAGTGACCTTTATCCTTTCACGGCACATAATTAATATTGGTTGGACACCCAACTAATATTACGTATTCCATAATTATATCTATCTATTTGAATACTTGTATGAAGCATGTCAGCAATAGTGGCCTCGTTGATTACTTTTGATCACCAGCTTTCTTCTTATCAGCAACGGAACTAGTTTTTTCAAACTACCTGATTAAATTCCCAAAGTTAGAATAATAAATGCGCCATGCGTATGTTTTTCATTCATTATTTTACATTTATATCGCATCCTCCTGTTGATACTTGCGCATCAATTTTTATTTTGAAATCGTGCTCGGTAAGATCCCCTGAATGTGCTTGGGGAGGTAGTTTCATTTTCGGGGGAGTAGTTACTACAGATATACATTTATTATAATAGAGAATTATTGATGAAGCATACAGTAATGGACTAGAGTGTATTAAGCCTTTCTCTAAACATAAGCAATGAAAAATTAAATAAAATAAAATAATATTACCATGTCATACCTCCAAAATGAACATCACAAAAATTAATACAGCAAAATGTAAATAGAACATTCTAGCACTACGTCCTTGCCTTCAAATGAAATATTACAAAATTTACTGACAGAGTACAGTAAAAGATAACAAAAAAATTAATATGAATTATGCTTGTGTTCTCTTTACAAACAATAGAACAAAGAAACTCCTTTGAAATTTAAAATAATTAATATGCCTAATACTACCTTACAGAAATGCCTTGGTCTGTGGTTTGGCGTAGAAAAGGAGTAACGATCCTAACAATTTGGAAATGTTGGCCGAAAAAGTTTTCAGTCCTCGAAGCTACTATTTCTCTCTTCGAGTCACACTCTTAGTAACTCTAGAGCAGTGCTATGACGTCATCATACTCGCTGGTTTCCCACCAGTTTGGACCAGTGAAAGAAAGCATAAACGGAGTCGGATGGAACGAGGAAGAAAGAGAGAAACAGGGATTTGGCACACAGCAACTAATGAATTCGAGCTTTGAACTGACTGTATCATAATTTAATAGTAGCATCATGGCTTACTACTTAAAATTCAAGTAGTACCATTAATGAATTCACAAATCTTTAATCAAAAATGTTAACTATGAAATACAAAGTACCAAATGAAAAACTAAACCCTTATTTATGTCCAACACAAAGGTGCTTTATTTTTTATTTATTTGTTTATTTTTCCTTTATCAATGTAATAGCATTTATAGTTTCGAAATTTGAAACTAATTTTGCAAAACCCATATAAACGTGAACAAAAGAATAAATATAAGTAGTTTAAATGATGTATCAATCTAAAAATGTATTTCTTTAGTCATAAGTTAATCGTTTGACTACAATTTTTTTCCAAACTCTGAATAATAACTTTTTTTTTTCAAATTCATGCAATATATGATAATATTTTTGTTTTCTGTTCTAATAGGTTATTTTGATTAAACACGTATTAAGTATTAAATGGCATCTAGATCGTTGTTTCCCAATATTCTTTCAGTATCATTTACCGTGTTCTAATAAAACACCGCTAATATCTAAGCTTATATGGACAAATGGAGTGAAAAAGTACTGAATCATATAGTGAGAAACAAGATCATTAAACTCAAATATACTATAGCAATAAATGTAATGATAAAAAACAAATATGTTGCTATTAATGGGATGCTTGAGTTTTAATCTTTAAAATTATCGAGTTCTTTGACATATTTTGAGTTTTGATAAAAGTTGCAGAAAAATCTTGATTCACACATATGTTCTGTTAAAAAGATATGAAGTATTTTATGACCCAGACAATGAGTTTGACTTTAAGCCAAAAATCCCGAAGAGGAAATTTCGAAATGATATTTTTCAAACCAGTATCACCTGAAAGTTCAATGAACCTTTCTTTTTCTCCAACTCTCAAACTGCTAACAAAGCCGCTCAATCAGAAAATACACCCTTAATGCAATCACAGGACTAAACATTTTTTGAGAAATTATCTCTGAGTTCTCCTATCAAATTATGCCGGTGGTTTCTAATGTCCTGTAACATATCAGGATTTAGTTGGAGTTCATTCTCTTAAATGAAACCTTGAAGTAGTGAAAAGAAAGGTTTTTCTTTTCTATCTCTGAAAACTGAAGCATAAATTACATGACGTTTCTCTTTCTTGAACTAGAAGGGAGTGATGTTGTTTTATTGCACACTTTTCTTTACATTATTCAATGAACTGGAAATATACTTTAAGTGTGCTATATACAGTCATAACTCTTCATATTTTTTCCCTTAAGCTCACGTTTGCTAATCAAGTAAAGCATCATACACTTTATGAATATCAGCCTAGAAAGAATATTGATTGCATTTATTTTTTTTTCTTTAAGAGTCGTTTAACTATATTATCATATAAATTAACACAACACCGTTCTGTGGTTTTAAGACATTACTTATAGAGACCTAACATAATGGATGTACCTTTCTGTACAAAAATAATTTCAAATTAATATTTTTGGGTTAGTTTTTTACTGTATATAATTTAAGACAAATATAAGAAAGAAAGAAAAAATAGAAACTATGACTCAAAGAGTGTATTATATTGATTCGAACGTTTTGTATATGAGCTGTCAAACAATCATAGTCATACATGTAGCAGATTTTCCCCCCTATTTCATTATTCAAGAATTTCAATATATCTGTCATTTTGTGGAATAATATCATTCCCGACCTTTTTCTTTGCATTTGTGTGATTACGTAGAATTATAGCGACATCATGTTCTAACACAAAGATGCAGAGCAGATATTCCATATTCATAACTTGTGGTGATGAAGGAAATGCCGTGTATACTCAAGGATCGAATGCTTACACTCTCAAACCATAATCTCAGTATGATTAGTACACAAAATGGCAGCGATCGAGGTTCAAAAGCATGTTGATGCTATTAATATATGAATTTGTTTATTAGATTCGTTGCAGTTAAATGGTTTATTACAGTGATTTATAGTTGGAAGTAATTAAACAGTAACGAGTTAGTTATTTTGTTTTTATTAAGTAAATATTTATTCAGTGCAATCATACTAGAAACTTATCTTATAGAAAGTGTTTAGTACAACATGGGTCGCTCTTGTTGTATGTCCTGTAACATCTCTTTATGGCCGTGTACCGCATATGTTCGCATTCAGCGCCTGCTTACCACTTTTCTCTCGCCATGACTTACATCGATTGTCTTAGGGCATTACTTGACCTATGTTTGGTTCGGTTTTTTTGTCTTTGAAGAAAACCTGTCTACTGCAGCCATCTAATTCCCTTGAACGCTCGGTTGGTGCATCGGTCTTGGAGGGATGTAGATGCACATCCTGCCAGTCACAAGGTCCTGCATTTAGATTTTCTTGCGAGATTTTCTCGCTTTGAAATCTGAGTTTTAGTTTGTTTCAAAAGATAATAATATGAAACCTATGTCTATACGAACATACGATATTCA
The DNA here is from genome assembly GCA_030762175.1 of Metallyticus violacea. Classification (NCBI taxonomy): domain Eukaryota; kingdom Metazoa; phylum Arthropoda; class Insecta; order Mantodea; family Metallyticidae; genus Metallyticus; species Metallyticus violacea. The sequence continues at coordinate 38,590,141 of CM060838.1, forward strand.
TTCCCTTTTCATTTTAAGTAACTTTATAATGTCTGATGCAATTTAATAACGGAACAAATAAATATAAGATCAAATGTTTTCTAAATTCATATAATAGCTGATTTTATTTCAAGTGTAAACTAGTTTGATAAATTTTGTCGAAACTAATAAACGGCAAAGAAATTGAGTGATTCTCAGTCTCACAAATGTTTCTGTACATATATGCATTTTTTATCTTCGTTAATTAACAGAAATGACATCGGCTACATGCATATTAAGTTTTATAGATTGAAATCGGTACTATAAGGTTTATAATTAGAAACTTGATAAATAAAATATGACATTTTACTTAAGTCTGACGTACTAATTATAGAAATGGTTTGAAAAAAGTACTTTGAGAACACACTCCAGTAGAGGAGGATATGACGTCCTGGGTTTCACATTGTAGAGTTTTACGCACACAAAATTCTAAGTAATCCAATAATAACATGTGGACTCCAGGGGGTGCTGCATTTCGCACTAGGACATCTGGTACTTGTGCACGACATGTTTGTAACACAATGCACCATATGCGGCACTGAATTACGTTTCGCATTTTGGGTACCATTTTTTGGTTTACAATACGTTGTCAGCACATTCCCCATGTCTTCACCGAGTCATAGATTTTCTCTGCGGTGTACTTAAATACCGTGCTCTGTCCGGTCTCAACTGCAAAAATCTCCAATCTGAGTAGTGGCAGGCATCTATTACTTAATACACTTCTATAAATTTTTTTTTTCCACAGCTGATGCGAAGTGCACATTATCCAGCAACAAGTAAAATACTCTTTCACGTATAATACACGAAAAAGAATAAATAAATATTTACTAATAACCATGAATAATGAAAAAAGAGTTATGTAATAAGAAGAAGAGGAAGAAAAACAAGAATAATTATATAAGCAGTAACAGAAAGAACTCGTATACATATAAATCTTTGTAAACGTAAATATATATTCCAGGTGGAAAGAAGTTCACGATGCAGGAACTGCGTAAACTAAGCGAATTCCTCACTTAGTTAATAACTTTTAATAAAAATTAATTGGAATTCAAATTAGACCTTATTAATTAATGAAACGAAATTAATTATGACATTACTGTGTGGTAATAGCGGAACAAAACAAGAATTCTTGCCGCCTATAAATATTACAAAACTTATATATTTGTGTGTGTGTGCGTGTGTGTGTGTGTGTGTGTGTGTGTGTGTGTGTGTTTCTAAAGGTTAGCGAAATTGAAATATTAGGAGTAAAGGTATACTTGAAAACCGAATAATAAAAAGGGTTCTTGTGTTTATTTTTCTCTATATTTTTTTAAAATAAACTGAGAAATTAATTCAGCCTATAATCTACATTTTTAACGTTACATATGTTTTATATTTAACAAAAGCATCGTTGTGAAAATAGCGAATGTGAAATATTAATCTAAAGTGTATTTGAGAATTATATTTACATGTAAGAAAGCTTTGTAATAGCTTTCAGAAAATGTTCGCGTTTCAAGTTTTCAATACAATAATATTTAAATGAAATTTCAAAGACAATGAAAATCGATTGAAACCTTCGATTGTTCTTTGTTGTTTCTATATACTTTCTTAGTACGTCGAAATTGTTTTTAAATGGTAACATGGTTCTATTTTATTGAAACATATGAAAATCATCTTAAATTTACAATGTAACTCGAAACTTTCTGTTATTTTTCTCTATTTTGGTGAATATATCAAGGGGTAAATTCATACACATGGTTACAATTAAATTGGTTTAAAAATACCCACATCGTATAGCTTTGTCGATCAATAGTCATATTCAATTCAATAGTCAATTTAATTAATAATATTCCATTCATTTTTGTGGTTTAATAAAAATGATAATTCTAAAAGTTCTTAAAGTATAGTTTTTCTTTTTCAATACTTATAGATTGTAGAAATTTTAATTTTGTTTCCCTAATACCACACTGTAATGCCGTAACTTATTTCATTTATTAATTAATAAGGCGTAAATTGGATTATATATTGATTGCTATTCAAAGTTATACAAGTTGTGTGGAACGTTTTGTTTATAAATTGTAATTTTTTAGTAGTGTTTAACACCCGTTTTACCTACTGAGGCACCACAGGCGGTGGATACTGATGATACATGAGATGAAATGATAAATTGGAAAAGGATATGTTTTAAGAAAGGAAATGTTCCAGGCCTAGTATAGGGTACCTCGCCGGCATTTTCCAGTTATAAGGGACTGAGAAAACCTGGAAAAACCTCAGTCAGGGAGGACTGTCCTGGCGGGATTCAAACCCCAGATCTCTCGCTCACGAGTCCGCGCCTTAACGACCTCAGCCACCCGTAGGGTAAGTTGTCATTGTGAAAAGAGAGAAGTTATAATACGGACTAAAGATATTTTCCCAGATTTTCTTCAGAACTGCTTCCATACCAGAAGCCAGGGGCAGAAATATTTTCCAAAGCCTAAGCCAGCTCGCCTCATCTGACACTTTTGACCCTGTAAAATAACCAATAGAGTGAAATGATATTGGGAGAGTGGAAAATTCGTGGAAAGTAAATATTCTATCCCAATTTACCTAAGGGAAACTACGATAAAATCCAAGATCAGGATGACTGGCCTCAAGATATATATCAGCCCAGGATCTGCCGAATGCGGGCCCCAACGTTAGCCCCTGAGCTACTTGAAAGTGTATATTAATTCATTGATATACGACAGTTCTCGGGGATGAGTTCTGTCTTAGATATTATAAAAAGAGGGTGTAGTATGTTTAAATATTGTAGAGCATTCTGTGAAGATGAGCACTGCGCTGTTACTTGGAAAACAAAAAAATTAATTGCATATCGAGTGAGTATCAAAAACAAGACTCACACACTACTGTGCAAGGTTGGTGAGCGCCGAATCAAACTCGAGGTTTGCAACCCGCATTGCGTAATTTCTAACTAACGGATAGCAATCCACTGCGATCCTTTGCTGCTATGTCTAGCGGACAGTAGTATAACTTGGGTGTAACTCGGCGCGTCATCTCTGCCATAGTATAGGTATAATATTTTAACTAAATAAGTAGAAATGAAAAAAGTATGGGTAATAAGATAATAACTTCAAACGTTGACACCTACGCAAAAACAGCTCAAATTTTTATATAGTTCGCAAGAGCATATGTTTGGTAACCATTGGTGTAGAGGTAGATATGCAGTTCCCATGCGTCGGTCTAGGTTGGGTTCCCGGTTGAATTAGTTTCTTGAATTAGGTATTTTAGGAATTTCTCACACAGCAGTGAGAAACTTAAAACAACCAAACACTTATCTTATTATCCCTCATGTTATACAATGGAAAATTCATGATCATAAAACATTCTAAAGTTGAATTACGTGACATAGAAACATTTTTCACGCAAAAGCCTAGATAAAAATAATTGTGTATTGTGTAAAAGTTAATGAAACGTGCATGAAATACCACTGTGAAACACCATTCTATTCGTTTTTTAACTCTCTTCGACCATAAAATAACACTATTTTCAAAGCCAACCTCAGGAGTTTGACCAGTGATGTGCATTTACGCGTATAATCTGATGGTGTAATCAAACAACCAAACGCCATAAACAAGTAATCAATGTAATTTGCTGGGGTGATTATTCTATGCAAACAGTGCGTAATCCGTAAAATTATACAACTTATGTGTATATTCTGTCTTTATTTCATCCTTTTTAATTTTGGACAGTTTTTATTGTATTCTACTTGAATGTAACCCTTTGACCCGCTCTGCACGTTCATGTTTTTATTTCTGGAAAGTCTCAACCTTGAAGTTGCACGTTCATAATTCAACTTTCCACTCAGATTCTCAAGTGGTAAAACATGCTACAAGAAAGATGTAAATAGATTGTAGTTTATAGCAGGAATTCCTTACTGGCATACCTTTTCTTCTAGTGCTACTTAACTTAAGTTTTCTCTAAAGAATTGTCAGATAAAATATGTGTACCTATTATACTTATAAAAATATAAGAAGTAAATGAAGCAGAGGTCAGCGATCCTACTGACTTTTAATACAGATTGGAACTGTTTGAAAGTATTAATTTAATTAATGTGAGCTGATATTGTCAGGTGTTTCACTCGGTCTTGATCTCTGATATATTCGTAGAAATTTAACATTAATAAACATTTTATGTAAAATGTGACACGGACATATCCTAGTGTTTGAGAAGCATAGTTACGAAAGCAAAAGAGTGGTGGCGCTAACCTATAGCTCGTGAAGTGATTTGATAATATGTAGTTATAGGAAATGTCATCAACAGTAATGACACATTTATGTTACGAGCAATACAGCACGTGCAATACAGTATGAACCAGCATATTACAGTCAAACAACGTGATTATATTGTCCACACGTGCTAAAAACGGCGTCGATAAGGAGTGCCAATGAAAGTTAAATGCTCAGTTTGGGGTTCCAAACCATTGATATATTCTTCCATTTATCGACATGAGATTTTAGGAAACTACCACAAGCAAAAGCAAGGAATGAATAAAACATATCGCTCGCAGACCTCTCCAAGAGGAGCTTGAGTAAATTTTCGAATAGAAATTTCCACAACAAGTGCCAACATGCTTGGGAGGGAGTAAAAAAAACTTCATGCATGTTATGTTGTGCTGTTGAAAATTGAAATTACCGATGAATAGAAGAGAAGTTTCAGTTACTCCTATTGGTTCCAGCAGATTGCCATAGCACAACCGAAAATACTGTACTGCACGTGGTTCTCCAACAAGGAATGATTACCCCTAAGAGAATCAAATTTGTTTAGACGGTACAACGCCTATCTTATAGCAAACAGTGTACATTTTCTTCACCTTCTTTGAGCAGG